>JAHBCN010023665.1:0-12448 GCA_019359885.1 Listronotus oregonensis | reverse complement strand
TACCACATTCTGGAACAACACCTGTACTAGCTATATTTTTAATCTGTCGCTGTAAATGTTGGACTTCTTGTTGCATTTGACCTTGGATTTGATAAACTTTTCTTCAACCGATTGTTGTATTTCTTGCATCTCTTCTTTAACATCTTCCTTGGTAAGTTTTAATTCAAATAGCATTTGTTTTCTTAGCCATCTTGACTTTGTTGAAATTCTCCTTTTAGGTGTTCTCGAATTTTCACCATCTTTTCTTTAAGCTCTTGTTTCATTTTTTTGGCTCTTCTTGAGTCTTTTTTGAATTTTTTCAATCTGTTGTCTTTTTCTGCTTGACTTTCTTATTTCCTCTTGATTTGTCTTTAATTCCCTTTTTAGATCTTCTCATGGATTCTTGGCTGGTCTTCATTTCTTTCTTCAGATTTTTGACTGGTCTTCATTTCTTTCTTTATATCTTCTTTCATGGATTCCTGGCTCGTCTTCATTTCTTTTTTCAGATCTTCTTGGTGGTCTTCATTTCTTTCTTCAGATCTTCTTGGCTGGTCTTCATTTCTTTCTTCAGATCTTCTTGGTTCTTCATTTCTTCTTGGCTTCTTCAGATCTTCTTGGCTGGTCTTCATTTCTTCTTTGACTTCTCTTCATTTCGTTTTTTAGGTCTTCTTGTTTTTCCATCATTTGTTTTATTAGGCTACTTAATTCTTCCATAACTGCTGTTTGTTGTCTTGTCCCAACTGGCATTCAAAAATTCTTCTTAACCCTTCAGCTTCCTTGGAATTTCGTTCCGCTTCTGACCCAAATTTCCGTGACACCCCGTATAAAAACACGGATCCTGGTTTTACACCTTTTTATTGGATATCTGGTTTACAAACGTTTTTGGTAACACTTTAACGTAACGTAATAATGACAACTGTTTAACCTTTAATTGTCTGTCAACTTCTTAACTCGTCGGAATCAAAACTAAAACTGGCCAGTGCGGATTTTCCTCGCGCTTTTTATAGTGAAGTGGAAAAGAATGGAAAAGTCTGGAAAAGTCTAGAATTAGCTGGAAGGATTCTTTTACTACAGGATGTAAGAAAAGTGTAAAAAGGATGTCTCCAAACGCCCTCAGGATAATCCCAAAAGACCGTCGAAAAAGGGAAAAAATAAGGTAACCTATTTTAAATAAATTATTAACCTAAATAAAATAATTCTAACCTTTTATATTTTAATAATAAACACTAACTAAAGTCGTAACAATATATATAAATTAAAATTTTAATATCGATATCGATTAAAATAATTAGGTACGTGTAATCGAATTGAGTCCATGACATTCAGAGTGCCACTGGTTACAATCCTAGTTCTTAACAACAAGAACTTAACTCCGTTTTGAGATGTTTTGTGGAGAATCAAAATTGAATTTTACTTTAGAACGAGCGAAAATATACTTGAGAAATTTACTGTCATAATTAACATCGGTGCTTCTAAAAATAATGTCATTTTGAAACCCAATAAGTTCCTGATTATTTGTTTAATGTCTCGTTAATTTTTAACTAAGTTATAATCCAAGGTTTTTTATAGTTTGCCTCTTTTCTGTAGAATATATGCCTCTCATCGTGATCTATATGGTGCAAGATTATTTGTTTTGGGGCGTTTCCTATATTATACAAATTTTAAACTTCTTTCAACTAAGTTGCTGTGCTTAAAGCTATGCTGCAAACCGTTATATTTATGTTATGAAGATGGGAGACTTGAACCTTTTGAAATTTGCTGTCAAGGGTCTACAAAGTCGAATGTCAAAAATTCCTTATTTGATTTGAATATTTCTATAATTTTTCAAGTGTCGCCGAGTGGCCCCCTGAGCTTAAGTGCCCCGGGACACTGCCTGGCCTAGCTTGCCGATAGCTACACCACTGGTTTTTGGTTGTCGGCGTATAACAAATATTCGGCGTCCAGGAAGCATTTAGCAATGATGATAATGATAAACAAGAAAAATAGTATGAAACCCGTACAAGTAGGGTGACCATATTATGTACTTTTTTTAGTACTTTCTTTTTAAACACTGTCCTGTTGTCCTTCAAAGGTCTACTAAGTACACCCAAATGTACTTTTTTTTTAGGTATACAAAATTATGTCCTATTTATTATATGGAAATAGAAGAGGGATTAAAAAATGTTAAAATTTTATGTGAGTTTATATTTTGTTTGCCTGGACCAGTGCGTCACTTGAGCGGTTATTCTCAAACATAAATATATAACTATTGGAGTTCTGAAAAATCGCAGATAAAGTTATCTACTCTGGAAGCCATTATACAAGTCTACACAAACTTCAGTGAAACTTGCAGTGAAATGTTTCAGTACCTGAAGGGTGAACCACATATTTTAAAAGCAATCCTTAATTCTAATAAGTACGAGTGGTACCAAAATGGTCAGGATGGTCAAGCCGGCCCGAGAGCCGGCCCGTCGAACGAGAATAATTAGGTACCTAAGTAACATTTAAAATATAATCATACTTTGTTTTCGGGATTTTACCTTTGTACAATAAAAAATTAATATTCCTTAGGCGTGGCTTTCTTGTCCTCTTTTTTTTGGCAATATTATGGTCACCCTACGTATAAGGTCTCTGAGGAACACCCAACATTATCCTTATTTGTTGCGATTCGGCAAACCCGGAGTTATGTTACTTAAATATGATTGAATTCATCTTAGAGGTTATTTGTAGAATTTCCGTAAAGGTACTACCACGTTGTAAATTACAATATCTGCATGTTTCAGTACTTGGACATCGTTGACGGAACTGGAAAAAATGGGAACATGTAAAAACGTGGCATCTACAGGGCATAGTACTTGAGCTTCAAACAACCCTCGTCCTCTCGTGAACTGTCCTAAAGATTTTAAAAAAGTTTTGTTACAAAAATACTGGTATAATTTAACATATTGTTTTAAAACCCTCGTATTTTCCTGATGAAAATAAAGTTTAAAGGGAATTTAAATTCAAGTAATTCATCCCTTAGCTAAATCGCGAATAAATCTTGTATAAATCGGATGCACACGCGTCACACCCCTCTGATTAGAATCGGACAGCTTAGTTTATCTCCCGGTTCTAATTGGGATTATTTGCTAAACAAAAGGTTTTGTTATCGAACAAGGGTCGTGGTGCGGTGCTAAAAGGGGAGACGGATGTAAGCGAGAAGATTTAGAGATGTCGAATTTTATTGCGCAGAAAAATAATTTGCGGATTATTTATTTAATAGAGCTGGTGTGAGAGTATTAAAGTTAAGTAAATCAATAAACATATTAATTAGATTGGTTTCTGTTAATTGGTTGGTAGTTGATTACTTTATTATGAAGAAGGAAAATATACATTGAATGTACCTTCATGTCGCCGTATCCATTTAGCAAGATCGCTCTAGAGGCGGCCGCGCGTGTCTTTGCGTGCACCTGGTGCGACAAATCTCATTGGTTCTGGAACCGCGCGCATCGGTTGGGTAACCACTTTCCGCAGCAACAATGATGAGATCGTATAGGCACCTTTAGACCAGGTTTAAGATGATTAAAATCAATGACATCTAAAGAATAGACGGAACAATTCATTCATAAAATACACTTTGTTGTTACGACCCAAGGGTAATAAACTTAACAAGGAGTGCTCGATCTCATTTAAGCCCATATACAGCAATTTAAATGTCAATTCGGTATTTGTGACGTAATCCGTTTGCCTGTTTGTTTTGTTTCAAGTGGTGTAAAGTATTTATTTTTAAAATGTTATACATTAAAAGTTCTAATAGTAAGTTCATATCCAAAATAGTTTTAAAAGTTGATAATTTAACAAAAATTAATAAAATAAATCTACCTTCTGGGCAAAATGGGCAAATGGGCAAACGGATGACGTCCAAACATAACCTATATCTGCGGACAAATAGTAAAAATCGAGCACTCCTTGTTAAGTTTACCACCCTTGGTTACGACCAACATAATTGTCGACCAGGGGAGTAGTGCAGCGCGGGCGGGTGTTAGGTGTTAGAGGGATAAAAGTATTAAGAGATAAGCCCCGCCTTTTTAAAAACAGCTGATTAATGCCAATGATGTTTCTTTATAAAAAAATCAATAAAACCGGATAGGTACTTACGAATGAAAAGTTACGTCCAAATCTTTATACTCATTTTTTTACAAATTTGGCATCTCCTCGACATTTTTAAAAAGTTTTTATACTGCACAATTCACTAAAATACTCACAAAAATAAAAAGTTAAATTAAAATGACGCACTCAAAAAAAATATTTATCATAACCAAAACCAATGTCCAATGTCATTGACCAAAACAAAAAACAAACTTCAATATTATTGACATAACCAATTGGTACTAACAGAGTACACGTGGTGTTTGTCGGTTATTGTTTAACGACCATTAGTGACTTTGGTAAGATAAAGATAGGACATACTCGAATGGGTCTACTTGTCAATCTATCATTTAAAGATTCAGACGAATTTGCATATCAGTGGTGGGGATAATAATTATGGGAGGAGAGAGACAGAGGGATGTTGTCATATCGAATTTTTGTTTACTATTCCGTCTATTATTTTTTTAGATATAAATGAATAAAATTATTTTAATCAGTAAAAAAAATCATGATTTATTTAAAAAAGAGTTTTTAATTTTTAACACTTAAAATGTATTTGTTTAAACAAAAAATAAAACCCAAACGTATTTTTATGTGGTGTTATTTATTATTTTATTATAATAATCAAAAGAACAGTCGTTGTTACAAAAACAAAACTTCAAAAAAGTTAAAAAAAATAATTAAAAAAAAAACCTTTTTAATTCAACAAAACACTTTAACCAAAAAAATATATAAAAAAACCTAAGTGGTATAATGCTTAGATAGAAATACTAGTTTAGCTGCTTTGTCACTGCCAAGTATGTTTCTTATATCTGAATGTACGGGTCCATAAGTAGAAGACATCCTTTCAATATCAGCAGACGATGCACAGGCACACAAAACAGAAATCACTATAGGGCGCACTTGCTTAATTTCTGAAACATCGTCTTGAGACCTCCACCACTTTACTGCTGTTACATTTTTGATTATTTCCTCTGAAAACAGAGTTTTGTGAAAAGGTTCCGATTTAGCTTCCACCTTACTTAGTAATGGTTATAATCCTGTGTCTGCAAAATATTTAGAAACAATGTGTAGTCCCTCTTTTCTTCAGCTAGTAATGGACATTTTTATTTGTTTATTGTAGGATCCAAAACATACGCCAAAATGTAAAAGGGGGTTGGAGCTTGAACATATCTGTTCTTAAATAATTGATATTGACGCAAGCTTCTTTCTTTTTCAAATTCAAAACGGTCAAAAATAGCCAGTAACTTTTTCCATATGTAAACTGCTCTAGGTAAAAATGCACCTTTTTGTTGCATTGCATCCAGTGCTATAAAAATTGGTTTTAGCAACTGTAGAAAATCTTTAGCCATCCTTTTAATACAGATATATAAAACTTTTTTTAAAATCATTGGATTAATTTGATGTTTATACTTTTCACATAATAACAATTTTGGCCACGTATTTACATAGATCTCAAGACAATCTAAGGCTCAGTGTACAATGGACGTTCAACTGAAGTTCACGTTGATCATCGGTTCAACGGAAAAAAATCGTTGTACAAAGCCGGTTCAGACGGTGAACTGTGGTTGATCTTGAACGTCCGAATTTGGTCGTTCATGATGAGTTCAACTCCTTTTAGTAATTTTTAACCTCACTCTTTTGACAGATGACCTTGTGTTTTAAATAATTTGTTGTTACATTTTTAGTTGAAGTTGATACCTATTCGGTTTTTATAATTAAAAATTGATCTTGTATGAAAAGATATGACAGACGACAAGGATTTTGTAGAATAACTTATTAATGTTGCACACTCTCGAGCCCCATAAATATACATAAATAGACTAGATCATTTGAATATTTGGAATGACAAATAATTGAAGGCCAGATTTAGGTTAAAAAAACATGCTGTGAGATTTAATATAGATGAAATTTTTAAACAAATTTCATCTGTTACAGATAAGTAAGATTTATATTGTTTAATTAATTACATTTAATTTTAAGTTTAAATGTTTTTTAGAAACCATGCACTAATTCCTACTGAAATGGTATGCTTTACGATTTCTAGCCACTGGGAGTTTTTTGCAAGTTTTTTGAGATTTTGGAGGTATTGACAAGTCAACGGCAAGTAGTTTGTCCAAGCTAACATTTTTAGGTTGGCAATGCGAATATCCCTACATATTAGTAAATTTTGTTTTTCAGATTTAAGTTGGCTGATATAAGAATTTTAGTCAGGGCCGTACTGAGGGAAGGGAGTTTCAAAATTTTAATTTCTTAAAAAAAATTGTTAGACTAAAATAACGAAATTCATTAGTATTTTTTTCTTGCTGTTCATTTATTTGCATAAATTGTGGAAGCTTAATGTTTGGCCATAATATTTTATTAAAAATTATCATTTTCGCCTATCTAGTGCAGATTAATAGTTATTTATTGTTTGTTATTTAGAAATAGTTTACACTATTTTACACTTTTTATACACACTTAGTCCTTGCAAATTTACAATTTTTTAAAGATGTCTAAAGATAAGTCGATTTATAATCTGATATAACTTCATTAGCTGCTTCCTATATTAAATTATAAAATAAATAAAACAAAACAGTAATAATCATTTATTTATTCAGAGTATCATTATAACAATAAGATGCTTATATTTTATAAAATAAATTTATCAAAAACGTTGGAAGGTCGTGATTAAGGCTTTAGAAGTGGCAGGGGTTTTTATGAAAAAAGCAAATGTATGTAATGACGAAAGAAAAATGTATGCAATCTGCACTCAGCAGATACAAGTCTGGACACTTTTAAGATAAGAGAGCAGACAAAGTGGTAGGTTTGGCGTTTTAGCAGCTGAACTGTAAATGGATGCTTGTGAGTTCAAGCATTTTGGCAACTACTGTGGCCATTGATGTAATATGTTTAAATGAAATAGTCATTTAATATTTAGTTTTTTATTAAAAGCAGTAAGGTAGTTTAATAAAGAAAAGCCAAAAAGTAAAAAGAAGATAACTTGTAAATTATTTTTATTACCATTTACCTTATTAATATACTAATAATGTGGGTCCCATAAAATAGGGAATGTCTTATTATATAATATATACCATTTCAATAGCATTAAATTCACAATGATATGGATGCAAGGGCAGCACTTGATGACCACCCTGCTGAATAAGAGCATCGACGACATAAAATTTGGGAGACTTTGGTAGGCGCTGAATCAAGCACCACAAAATCTATTTTGTCGCCGATTTTGCAAACGGAATATTTCGGTTTTTTAACCATTTAATATTTTCTTTTTTCCCGCCACTATATGGTCTGTTTTCTAACAACCTACTATTGTAGCTGGCATTACCTAAAATGACTAATGAAGGCTAACCCACTTCTCAAAATTTTCAGCTTTCCTCTCGCCATGGTAATCTCCTGTTTTTGTTTTAGATTTAAAACTTTTACTGGCACCATCAACAAATCCTTTTTCTGAACCAGCATGTAGAATAATGTATCTAAGAAAAATATAAGTATTTCATTAGTTTTTTAATTAAATATACTTTAATGTTTCATAAGAATGCAGAAAGTGTCTAGAGTGAAGTCAGATGTAAATTACTAATAAGATTTCGTAGTCTCGAAACTCTAGAGATGAAGGTGCGGAAAAAGTGGGAAATGTGAAGTGGACAATAAAGGGATGCATCTGAGTAGACTTTTAATTTGCTCTAATTGGGATATACAAAAGAAGGAATTATGACAGCTAATGCTTCGGAGCAGAAGCTGTAAAAATATTCCTAAAAGAGAAACAGGTCTTCTACAGCTTGTCGGGAGGCAAGAGGAAGTATTTTGTAAAACTGTGATAATTAATAAGGGAAAACAAAATTTTATTAGAGGATTGTAAAAGTGCTTTACCTTGTGTGATTTAAAAAAAATGGGCCCTTCAATTTTTCCTTAAGTGTAGGAAGGTACATTTTTTTCTAGCGTATAATTAGTCATTAGAATGTTTTACCTTTCCACTGAAATATACATCCTTATCCTGCCAAGACCTGCGGAAAGAGCTGTTCGAGAAGATCCAGGTTTCATCGAGAAACACCCAAAGATTTTTATTTTCTCCTAAATTTTCATTTTCCATAAAACCTTTTGAAAATTTTTCTCATTCATTGCACATTTGGTTTTTCCATTAAGCCTAAGTTACTTATAAATTTCATATTTTGCTTCTTATATTGTCAGCAGCTGCCACTATGCGATCCTAAAAAATACATTCATAAATATATTTAAATCTTAAAATATTTGGCACATCTGAGGATGTATTTTTAGATTATGATACTCTTAAAACGAGTTATTTTACCTTTTGCAAGATCACTATTCTCATCATCATCACATCATTTTTCGAAAAATATTTAATCTCATCACAGCTCTGAAGTGGGTTTCGAAGCTTTTCCAAACTGGAAATACAGTAATCATTGTGAATTATAACCTAAAAAATATCTATTCTAGTGGTTTTTTCTTAAAACCAATAAAAATAAAAGCTTAGTCCAAAATAAAATAAATTATTAAATATAAAAAAATGTCAAATACTCCACACAAAAAAAAAATAAAAACACTGCAGAGTAATCTCTTATCTCACTAATTACTTTAAAACATGAAATAACACACCCAAACACAAAAAAAAAATGGGAAAAACAAAAAAATTTTTTTAAAAAAGGGCAAAAATTTTTTTTTTTAAAAGGGGGGGGGAAAAGGGAAAAAAAATTTCCCCCCCCCAAAAAATTTTTTTTTTTTTTTTTAAAAAAAAAAATTTTTTTTTTTTTTTGGTTTTTTTTTTTTTTGGGGGGTTTTAAAAAATTTGGGGGTTTTTTTTTAAAAAAAATTTTTTTCTTTTTAAATTTTTTTTTTAAAATTTTTTTTTTTAAAATTTTTTTAAAAAAAAAAAAAAAATTTTAAAAAAAAAAAATTTTCCCCTTTTTAAAAAAAAAAAAATTTTTTTTTTTCCCAAAAAAATTTTTTTTTTTTTTTTTCCCCCCCTTTTTTGGGGGAAAAAAAAAAAAAACCCCAAAAAAAAAAAAAAAAAACCCTTTTTTTTAATTTTAAAAAAGGGGAAAAAATTTTTTTCCCCCCAAAAAAGGTTTTTTTTTTAAAAAAAAATTTTTTTTTTTTTCCTTAAAAAATGGGGGGCCTTTTGGGATTGGGGGGAAGGTTTGTTTAAAAAAAAAAAAAACCCCCCCCCAAAAAAAAAAAGGGTTCCCAAAAAAACCCCCCCCAAAAAAAAAAAACCCCCCCCCCCTTTTTTGGGGTTTTTTTTAAAATTTTTTTAAAAAAAAATTTTTTAAAAAAAATTTTTTTGGGGGGGGGATTTTTTTTTTTAAAAAAAAAATTTTTTGGGAAAAATAAAAATTTATAAAAAGGAAAAATTTTTTTAAAATTTTTTTTTTAAAAAGGGTTTTTCCCTTTAAAAGGGTTTTTAAATTTTTTTTTTTTTTCCCCCCTTTTTCCCGGGTTAAACCCCTTTTAACCCCCTTTACCAAATTTTTAAATTTTTACCATTTGGGAAAAAAAAGGGCCTTGGGTTTTTGGCTTTCCCCCTTTTTTTTTTTAGGGTTTTTTAAAAAATTTTAAAAAAAAAAATTTTTTTCCCCCCTTTTCCGGGCCCCAAAAAAAAAAAAAGGGGGGGGAAAAAAAAAAAAAACCCCCAAAAAAAAAAAGGGGGGGGGGAAAAAAAAACCCCCCCCAAGGGGTCCCTTTTGGGTAAAAAAAAATTTTTTTTTTTTTTTTGAGGGCCCCCCCCCCCGGGGTTTTTTTTAAGGGGGGGTTTTTTTTTTAAAAAAACCCCCCAAAAAAAATTTGGGGGGGTTAAAAGGGGCCCCCTTTTTTTATTTTTTTTTTTTAAAATTTTTTGGGGGGGAAAAATTTTTTCTTTTTTTCCCCCCCAAAAAAAAAAAGTTTAAAATTTTTTTTTTGGGGGGTTTTTTTTTAACCCTTTTTTTTTTAAAAAAAAAAGGGAAAAAAAAAAAATTTTTTTTTTGTTTTGCCCCAAATTTTTAAAAAAAATTTTTTCAAAAATTTTTTTTGAAAATTTTTTTAAAAATTTTTATAATTTTCCCCAAAAAAAAAAAATGTTAAAAAAAAAAAAATTTTTTTTTTTTTTTTTTTAAAAAAAAAAAAAAATTAAAAAAAAAAAAAAAAATTTTTTTAAAAAAAAAAATTTTTTTTTTTAAAATTTTTTTTTTTTTTAAAAAAAAAAAAAAAAAGGGTCCCCTTTTTAAAAAAAATTTTTTTTTAAAAGGAAGGGAAAAATGAAAAAAAAAAAAAAAATTTTAAAAAAATTTTTTTTAAATTTTTAAAATTTTTTTTAAAAAAAAATTTTTTTTTGGGGGGGGTTAAAAAAAAATTTTTTTTCCCTTAAAGGGGCCCAAAAAAATAAAAAATTTAAAAAAAACTTTTTTTTAAAGGGCCAATTTAAAAAAGGGTTTTCCCGTTTTTTTCCTTTTTTTAAAAAAAAACCAAAAAACCTTTTTTACCCTTTTTTTTTAAATTTTTAACCAAAAACCAAAAAAAAAAAAATTTTTAAGGGGTTTTTGGGAAAAGTTCGAATTTCTGGGGTTACAGACCCCGAGATAAAGTTCCCCCTAAAAAAGTGGGAAGGGCTCAGTTGAAAACAAGTTTTGGGGGGCGGGGAACTGGTGAGCTTCTCCGAGGAGGCCAAGAAAAGTAAAAGCAAAGCAAAGAAACATACTGCTCTATAACCTAGTTTCCCCACCATTTTTTTAAAAAAGTGCCAAATACAAAATTTCCTTTCTGCCCCGGCTATCATGGTCCAAATGTTTTGATAGTTTAAACCCCAAAAGAAAAAATATTATGATGATAATAAAATAAGTGCTCTTGTTTATATACCCGGGCTTTTCCCCCTTTTCCCAAAATTGCAAAGGGAAAACTTGCAAACGGGGTACGAAATCATTTTAAAAAGTTTGACAAAGGCCAGTTTCTTGTTTGTACTACCCTTTAAAAAAAATATTTGTTTACTTAACAAACAAAAAATAAGGGGTTAAAATTTAAAATAAAAATTTTGGTAAAAGGGTGGAAATTTTAAAAAAAATAAATCATGTTTTAAAAAAAATATCGATATTTGTTTTTTTAATATGATTTTTATCAACCCCTCTTTAAAAACTAAACAAATCAGCTTTTTTGGGATCCAAAATTTAAAATTTAAATTTAAATTACCATCAACATTCTTTTGGTCCAAAACAAGAAATAAAGAAAACCCCAAAAGCTCAAAACTTTTAATTTCTTTTTTGCTTTAATCTAACTGATACCTACGATTTTGAACGTTTAAAAATCATTTTTTTTTTTAAATATATTAAATTTAAAAAAGTCTTTTTTTACATTTTTTTACTTTCCCTCATCCAAATTCCAAAATTTGAGTCCCGGTTAAAAACTTCTTTTACAGTTAGTCATAAAGGAAGCATTTTAAATAAACATAAATAAAAACTTGTGCCACTGTTATGGCTTCACTTATAAAAAAAAATAAATTTTAATAAAATACCCACAAATTTGATCAGTAGGAAATGAACCGTTGGGTCCCAAAATAAACGCCAGCAAAAATTTTTACCTACGATGCGGGACCCAGAGGAGGTTTTTCCCCCCAAAACATCGGTTTTGGCATATTTTCCACGCCGCGCCTTTAGAATGCGGCGATAGGGAAAGGATAAAAAAACAGTAGTTTTGGGGTTTTGTTCTGTGTGGACAAAAATTTTAAAAACATTTTGTTAATTCCCCCTTTAGCATATAATATTTTTTTCTGAAAATAATTACAAAAAATTTAAATAATCATTTTAATTCCAAAACCCCCCATTTATTAAAAACAAAAAAAATAACTTTTTTATTTTGATAATACTAAAAAAAATAAAAAAAATATTTTACAGGTGATTTGAGGGTTTGGGGGGAATTTCAAGTCTATTTAATACCTTTAGCCAGGTTTATTAATCTAAAAGGGGGGTTTTGAATCCGCCATATTGAAAAAATCTTCGTGACGCAAAAAGGGGCCCCTTTGGGATGTGGTTTTATGCCACAGGGCAGAGTTGAGGTGGAAACGAAAACTTCTTTTTGACGGAAAAATTTTTTATTTCAAAAAATAAATGTAATTCAATTTTTGGAATTAAAATTTAAAATAACACGGAAAGGCGTACCCTGGGCCTACTAAAATTTAAAAATTTTAAAAATGAGAAAAAAAATTTAAAAAGTTGAAATATGAATTGCTAATTTGTTATAATTATGGTCCTTATTTTTCATAGATATTTAATTCTTAAGACCTTTTTTTTTTTTAATAATACCCATGTATATTAGGACGTTTTAAAAATTTTTTGAGAAAAAGTTTTTGGGTTTTAAAAATTAAAAACCTTGGGGAGTTAGA
>JAHBCN010023664.1:0-12419 GCA_019359885.1 Listronotus oregonensis | reverse complement strand
AAATTTAAAGCCATTTTGCTTAAGCTTTTTTTTATTTCCCACAAAACAAATTATTATACCTGAATTTGTGTACGTTTTCCCAGCAGTTATATTACTGATAGTCCAGCATGCCCCCTTTTTCTGACACTCTTTTTCGAAGAGGAAAGAAGGTGTAACAAGAGGTAACGCAGCACAATTCAAAACTACTTGTGTTTGTAGGTGTCTCCTGTGACTATATTACCAACTCCCTTTTTAGTGCTGCAGAAACTACATTTTTGAGGTGCCATCAGATGTTCTACTAATCTTCTGCAAACCCAGCATCAATGACGGCCAAAAAAAAATTAATTTAAAAATAGTGCATACACATAAATATTTAATTACAAAACTATCTTTAACTTTATTAACCTAAACGGTTTAAAGTTTTGGAAAATGAAATTTTAAAAACCTGTATATCTAACAAAGATAATATTCATATTTCATATAGAATAGTATATATAGAATATATAAACAAAAGAATATTTTTCATATAGATAAAAAAAAACTGATAAAATTTGGTATTTTCTGAAAATTTTTTTTACGGCTCGTTTCGCCGTTATGCGTCTTGAATTTAATATTAAAAAAGTTAAAAGAAATTGTATATGTATAAACAAATATTTATAAAGTTGAAATAAATTATTACTTTTTGACCAAAGGTAAAACGGCCTTTCTTAAGAATTGAATGAAATTGAATTTTTAAGGTTATTAAAAGTGTTGTATGAAATTTTAAAAAAAAAAGAAATTTTTTTCGTCTGAAACAGATATTAACAATCAAATTGTGAATAATTAACAGTGGAATATCTCGAAAACGGTTTTTACGATTTTTTTTAAAAACTAATGCAATATAAATCATGGTATTAGAAAATTAAAAAAAAAACAAAAATTTTTTAACCTTTTTGTTAAGAAGGTATTGTTTTTTAACGGTTTACATAGGTCGGTTTGTTATTAAGAGATAATGTACGCTATTTTAAGCGAGTTCATATGTTTTAAATGCGATTTTTGCGAAACTTGTTCTGATTGGTCGATTTCAAATGTGTCAATTGTAGGAGCCCCTATTCTTAAGTTTTTTGGGTTCGCAATATTTAAAATCTAGGGGGGGGGAAAATTTACGGATTCTTATTGGTCGACTTAAAATATGTCAGTTCTCCAAGAGGTTAATGTCACTTTTTTGCGTTTCGAATATTTGAAATGTGAGAAGGGGAAAATTGACTTTAATTTAAGATTTTGGGTTCCCAAAAAAGAAGACCACGAAAACATGGATTGATATAGATACTCTTTGATTTTGGCGTTGCTCAAATATTAAATTACTAGTTAATTCCCGGGGATGGTAATATTTATAAAATTTTTATATATATATATATATATATATATATATATATATATATATATAAAATTAAAAAAAAAAAAATTATAAATAAAATTTTTAAAAAAAAAAATTTTTTAAAAAACATGTTTTCACATTATTCATACCTGTATTTTTTCGTTTGGTCCATCAGATAAAAACTTAGAGCCCAACAAAATCAGAAAGAACATCTGGGTAAGTATGAAACAACAAACGAGCTAAAATCGGGAGACAAGGTGACCCCTTTGGGGAAAAATTCCGGTGGAGGATTTTTTCCCCAATTTTGGCGCCCATACCGCTTTTCCCCTTTTCAGTCACATTTGATTTACCCAATAATCTGTTAAAATAAAAGTACAAAATTAAAAATTTTTTTTTTTTGCAACTATTATGTTTAAAGGGGGTTTAAAAAGGTTCCCGGGAAATTATCCAATATTTATTTTTAAATTTTAAAAAATTTTTAAATATTTTTTAATATATTTTTAAATATATATATATATATATATATATAAAAACAGGGTGCCCGGGAAATAACGTTCGAAAAATTCTGGGAGCGATTCTACTTGTTTAATTATAAAAAAAATTTCAAAAATAAAATGCAAATGCCCATGGGTTATTGGGTTTAAAGAGGTACCGGGATATGGGGGGTTTCCATTTTATATCTCGGGAAACCCCTTTTAGATGGTCATCCGAGTTTTGGCATATAAACTGCTTTTAATTGTAATCACTTTTCAATATTTTTAATAAATTTTTTTAATCAGGGGGGCGAAGGGGAGCCCTTTGATTTAATTTGTTTCACATTTTTATTAAACGCCTTTATTTCTGCAAACGAATTTAACATAAGGTTAAAAAATTGTTTATTTAATTATGATTGTGTTAATAACAGTGTAATTTAAAAAATTATTGTTTTCCCCTTTAAAAAAAAGCCAAGTCCCTTTTTCTTGGACAAACTATTTTCTTTAAAGAGTGTTTTCTCGAAAACGGCCCAGTAACAAGTTTTTAACAAGAATCCCTTTTTTATGTTTTTTTTATAACGCGAAATCAGATTTTCTAAAAAAAACTGCAAAAATATGACGTTTAATAAAAATGTGAATAAATTAAATCTAGGCCCCCCCTGTTGGAAATTCCCCTGATTAAAATAATAATTTAGTAAAAACCCCAAAATTGCCCATTATTAAAAGCAATTTTTTCCCAAAAAGATGACTATATGAAACGGTTTCAGAAATATAAAATAAAATATATAATTTAAATATATATTATAATTTATATTTATATAATTTTTTTATAATTTAAATAAATTCGTGTATATATATATATATATATATATATATATACCGGGTGTTTCAAATTCGACTCTCACCATTGGGATCTCGAAACTATAGAGATAACAAAGATTTAAATTGGGGCAAAGTTGGGCATTTATGTGACCAACAATATACCGTTTAGAAAGTTTGAAAATTCCGAGTAATTCCGGAGATACCCGGAAAAAAACGAAATTTTGGAAAATCGTTTTATTTTTTTCCTGGGTTTTTTCAACGAATTCCAAAATAAATAATAAATTTACATTGTCACTTTTCCGCTCTATCGAATGGTGTTCATAGTTTTGCAAACCGACGTTTCGTTTTTTCCGTAACCATCATCAACTTTTTTTTCTGCGGACGCCATATAGGTAGACCTGGCCAAATTTGAGTTCTGGCCCTTTTTATCACTTTTTCAACGATGTATCATATAAGTTACCCTTGTTGCCCGGAAAAACCTGAAAATTGAATTATAGAATATTTTTATAACGTAGTTGGCCTTGATTTCTCAAATCGGTGATTGTAAATGACATTCTGTGTTTACTGTCAGTTGTGGTGTCGTTAAAAATGGAATTCACCAATGAAGAAAACGAGATATGGTAAAACTTTATTACAAGAATGATAGGAACAGTGTGAAACATCGAAGTGTATCTTAACCTGTATCCGAGAGACGACAACCCCATCGAACTTTATTCAAATTATTGGATAGAAACTTCGCTGGTATGAAGTCTGCCGGAAAGCCCTGCCAAGCAACAAAATGACAACCGAATGGCTTGAATAAACAGAAAATTTACTAAAACCAGAACTAAAAAAAAAATTATGAACAGACATGTGTCTCAAAATGCTGCCCGTCATTTTCTAAAAACAAATCGCCACTTTTCTCTGTATGTTATTAACTGCGCGATTTATTTCTCTCCTTCTTAATTTTCAAACTCCCTAACGATGTTGAGTTGAAGTTCCTCGATACTTTGGTATTCGCCTTGCCCATAAATTCGGTTTTTCAACGTACCCCATAAAATGTATCGAGGACATTGAGATCCGGAGACCTAGCTGGCCATCCTCGGCCCATTATTCCCGGAACCACCCGAGCTACCAAACCTTCGGAAGATGAATCAGATACTGTCTCGTGCTGTGAGGTGGTTACCTCTCATCTTGTGCTGGAACCAAAATACTGTTGTAGTTTGCCACTGGGTAAACGAACCAAATAGCCTCAAAAGTTGACGTCAAAACTGATAATACATTTCAGCGTTCAAATTTCCGTTGAAAAATGAGGTCCCAAAATCTCTATTTTTATAAAACGCCCGGCCCGTATTGGATGGGCGACTGAACGCACTGGGGTCGTAATTTCAGGAACTGCCGGGATTGTTTATGCTCCAAAATGTGTTCAGTGCTCGATTAAACATTCATTGCACTCATGAAAGTGCTCATCTGTCCCAAATAACATTTTCTAGAAAAGCTGGAAAATCGGGTCGCCTTTGTAGCCAATCACAAAATTGTAATTCGCTTTAACCCACCAGGGTGCAGTTTTTATGAAGGCGTGACTGGTAGCAGCTTGGAAACCCACTCTTCTGATCTTCCTTAAACAGACGCGTGTGCGAAGAAACATCCAAATCATGTGTATCTGGCGTGGGGATTTACCTGATCTGTATTTATCTACAAAATATGCATTAGTTTTTCATAAACGGGTTTGAATTATTTTTACAGTTGATCAGCAACTAACACAAATTGAAACTGTCATAAAGCCTGACTACGTCTCTGGTATGTATTTGAAAATTGCCGCGTTGGTCAAACATTTTTCCGGAATGTAGATAATAATCGATTAGGTACTTTGCGTCCCAAAACGAATTGTATACACCATACCCCATTACGATGTTTTCTTTGCCTTTCCCATCCATTCTGTCCCCATATTTTTGTCTGGGCTTTTCTAAACGAACCAATACTCAGCTGCTTTGTGTTTCTATCCAATAATTTGAATAAAGCCCCCATGAGGTTGTCGTCTCCTCGATACGAGTTAAGATACACTTCCGATGTTTTCACACTGTTCCCAATACCTTAATAAAAAGCTATCAATCACCCTCCTGTTTTTCTTCATTGGTGAATTCCATTTTTGGAACGACACCATAACGACAGGCAAACACAGAATGCTTCATTTACACGTCACCGATTTGAGGTAAATCAAAAAGCCAACTACGTTATAAAAATAATAGATTCTAGTTAATTTTTCGGATTTTCCAGGCAACAAGGGTAACTTATGATACATCGCTGAAAATGATAAAAGGCTATTCAAACCTGTGAATTCCATATAATCCAAAAGAAAAAAAGTTGATGATGGCATCTCAAAACGAAACGTTTGAGTTGCAAACTATGAACACCATTCGATAGAGCGGAAAAGTGACAATGCAAATGTATTATTTTTATTTTAAATTCGTTGAAAAGAAACCAGGAAAAAATAAAAACGATTTTCCGGGGCCAAGTTTTTTCCGGACATTCCTGAAATTACCGGGAATTTTTCAAACTTTCTAAACGGTGATATTAAGTTGGTCACCAGCATAAATGCCCAACTGGCCCCCAACTAACCAACTTCGCATCTCCTATAGAGTTCTTCTGAGATCCCAAATGCGAGCTCGAACAACAATTCTGGTATATATATATATACATAACCTGCAAACCTTGATTTTTAGCGTCACCTTTAATGGTGCATATTTCCAAAATAAGAATAGTGAAATTTATTTTAAATTTCACGTCGCTATATCGAATCTTTTTTTTGCGTCATATTTGTATACCACAGTGGTGTGATCGTCGGGCGGGGACAGTACAAACCCGCTGTAATTTTTAATAGGGTTAATTACTGGCTTCCCACTGGCTGAAAATTTTAACAAAGCCATTTGAAGAGCAATGTAAATCTACTTATCCATGGTAAAAACTAGATTTTTATGGTTACACCATTTTGCAAAGTTAAATGCAAGTTAATATATTTTTAAAAATTGTTTTCATTTTATTATTGCTTCACATAATGAACAACAATAAAAATAAGTTTGTTGAATTAACGTCGTCATTTTTAAAATTTAGTACTTTATCATTATCAAAAATTCAAACTAACTGGTATTTTTATTGACCTATGTTTATAGAAACTTCTTCCATATTTTTATCCAAGGAGTCTACATGTGGAGTTTTTCGTCTATTTAAAAACACCAAGTATATATCTACTCACTGTAACAAAGGAACTAATATTCCAGAGTCAAGACATATCCCCGGCATTCTGATAATCTCCTGGGTGCTAATATTTCCAAGTGCCCAAACCGGCTGTTCCCAAAAATATATGAGTATATTTAATGTAATTATTAGGACTACATTTGCAACAGGCCAAGACAAGTACTGGAGCTCCTTGTGGACAAATATTCTGTTTCATACCTGCAATATCTTCGTATTGACTGTCCAAAGAGCAATGAAAATGGAGACAGCCCCAGCATCAATAACTATCCGTTGAGTTTGCTGGGAAGCTCCGTAGCAATATTGGTCACAAGCTCAAAGGCAGCTTCTGAAACTCAGAAGAAAAGAAAATATGGTTCGAAATTTTCTTTGTCAATGCCCAAATATAAGAAACATACACCATAAAAACGATGAAACCTTGTTTCTGGGTCAAAATAAGCTAAATAATAGAAAATGTAGGTAAATTTGATAAGCCAGATTCGGGAAATATAGCGTCAGTGGGAATAATGCTGAGGTTTCAGTTTTACCACTGAAGGGCTACCTGTCCTGGAGTCGTGCTCGTCGTGTCCTGTAGACTGTTAATTATTTTAGTTTTAGTAAATATTTACCAGTGTAGTATTTGACTTCTTTACGTAACCACATTCCTAATAAAATCTTTTATAATTTAGTACGCGTTTTTGGTGTTGTTTTATTTAAAATCGCAACTCAGTATCAAGTTTTATTTGAAGTAAGTATAAAGAATATGCTTATTTTTATATTAGTTTTAATATTTATTGTTTTTAAGACTATAAATAGTTCAGAGCAAATTGTGGAAAATAAATCAAAATTTTTTAAGGCCAGTAAATATCGATTAAGGTTACTGTATTGTGTTCAGAAAGCTCCAGAAAAACGAGGTGTGTTATGCCATTTGAAAATGCATTGGTGCAATAAGTTACCTGTAAATTGCATAATGGTCTGAAACTATGAAAATTGCTCGAAAATTGTTACTCAGGGGTTTTCGGAGATGTGGAATTCACTTCTGGTATTAGAATTACCTAGGGGCGCGCGAGGGTTGCTCTGCGGAGGTGATTGGGAGGGAACGAAAATCATTACTTGGGGGTTTTCAGGGATGTCGAACTTCAATTTAAAGCATTAGAATTTACATAGGGGCGCTCGGGGGGTGACTCGCGGGGTGCCCAGGGGTTATTGGGGGTGGAATTTGTAGCCTATAAAATAGCCAAAATCGTTACTGTGGCTTCTCAGAGAGCTTGAATTCAATTCTGACATTAGAACTCAAGTCAAAGTGGCTTAAGCTGCCTCTTTTCACCAATTCGGGCATCCTCTGCAGCTACCCTCGAGCGTCCCCGGGTAATTCTTATGCCAGAATTGAATTCACATTCCCAAAAACCGCCGAGTAACGATTTTCGAGCGATTTTTTTGAGTTTCCAGTCCATTAAGCATTGCAAAATGCATTTATTGCAAAAGATTGCATTTTTCGAAAAATGGCTTAACCAGATCATATAGACTTTTTTCCTGGGAGGTTTCTGAACACAATGTAGAAAACCGCATCTCGATATCTGCTGGCTTTAAAAATGTCTTTATTTTGGTCGATTTTGATCTAAATGTCCAGGACAATAATTTTATTATTGTATGCATATTTATCTTTATGCTGTTGAGGTTACCTATATTAAATGTCATTTTTTTTTTAATTTTAAAAAGGTATATTTATACATTTTTATATTAGGATTAAAATAATGTATTTTGCGTTAACTAAAATAAAGCTTTCTTTGAAAAATATGTATAAAAAAAAAAGTTTTTTTCTTACTAACTTTAAATTTTTTTGCAAATATATCTATCGAGTTAGTTTTTGGAGCTCAGAACATATCCATAAACCTTGAACTTACCCAGCAAACGCCGACATCAAGCAATTATGTTATTCATCCAAATTGCACACATTTATTCTATTTACAAATGACCTGGCAATAATAAAACTATCTCATTCCTGCAAAAACTGAAACAGAAATTTGCGCCAACTGTAGAGCCTATTAATGGCAGCAATAATTTTACGCCGGAGTCGAAGGTGCACTACGGTTATTAATTTCAGTAAATAAAGTAACTAACGTCAGCCAACTCAAGATCTGCACAAATCCTATTTGTAGCTTTTCGTATTAAAAGGAACAGTGTTAGATCTGTTTTAAATTTTCCCTGCAAACTAAAGAATACTTAAAATTTTAAGTTTTTTACAATAAACCTCAACTGAATTCCGTTGTTTTTAAACCAAACACCCATTTTATTAAAACTGTATGGCAAAAATATAAAAGGCATTTTAAAATAAAGCAATAAATAATGTGTGCCATTAAAAAAAGTAAATTTTATGTCATATTTTCTTTTTTTCGTAACAGAAACTATTTTTTTAATTAAATGTTAGAAAAAGTTAAGAAAAAATATTTGAAATGCAGAAAAATAAAAAGTCAATATTTTGCTAAACACCACGGTTTATTATTAATTTTTTAAACACCCTGGTTTTAAAAAAAATATATATAAATACGTTACTGACTAATGAACGATTGGTTTTGTGTCGTATCTCTTTTGTTTCAATTCAAGTCACTTTAAGAGGTATTTTTTCAAATTCGTTGGGAAAAACTACACGTAGGTAGATATTTCGTCTTTTTTTTATTACGAGGAAACCACAAAACAGGCCCTATTTAGTTCTGTTAAGGACCCCAGCCACAGGGATTATCTCCGCATTTGGCCGTCCCGTGCGAATTCAGAAAATCCGCTCCCTTCTCGACAATTTCTTTAGAAATATTAATATTTGTATTTTAACTTTTTCTAAGTTGTAAACAATATAGACTCCTTATAAGTCAGTACTTACCTATATCTAATTAAGTATTTTTTGTTGGTAGAGAAGAAAAAAATTAACAATTTTTCAAAAACAACACTTTTATATGATTATAAGCATACATTTTTTAAATTTATAAAGAGAAAGAGAAAATACTTAACAAATCGTACTTAACTAAAATTAAAATGATGTACATACTTTTAATTACAATATTAACATACTTTACATAGATAAATGTCAAACGAAAATAAAATCTTTTAAAACGAAACACAAAAAGTACATATTCTTATTCTATAATAAAACTTGTCTGCTTTTTTATGCAAAGTCATCTATTACGGTTGACAAATCTAAATTATTGCAAATGTTTTGTTCTATAGATATTAATGCAAGATTTGTCAGTCTTTCGTGGGACACGTAGATCTTAAATAATTTTAAGTTTGAGCTTACTAAAACTTTGCTCTCTCTATGTAACAGTTACTGGTATAGTAAGAAATATTCTAATGGCTTATAAATTAGGAAAACAGGACCATTGTTTGTTTTTAATTATCTACGTTAAAATGCCTTGAGGTATTTGCAAATTTGTTAGAATGCTCCTAAAGGCTAAAATTCCATTTAAAAGTTCTTATTTTTTTGTTCAAAAAAAAAATGTATTTCTTTATTTTAATTTCGGCAGCCCAAAATTCCTCTACCCCGTGCGGCCGCACCGTTTGCACCCCTGACAGGATCGGCCCTGCCTGTAGATAACAACGATACTTTTAGATCTCGTAGGGCCCCTGAGCACTTGCAACTTTAATCACCGGCAACTAAATAATTTACTCAATATGTAGTTGCTTTTTAGCTTAGTCAATGGATTTCGTAGAAGCTACTTGCGCTGTTGCGCTTATTCTGAGAGGTCGCAAAAACAAGCAAAGGAGCAAAATTTTTGGGTACATCCAATAATTAATTCCAGACTTTTTGATGGGCAATTTTATAAGTTGTTTGATAAATTAAAAAGATATACAAATAAGGTATCTAATTACTTAAGTATTTTAAGGATCCGAAGGCTGGAATCGAATACTTTTTAAAAATAGGATCCATGATCCGGATTTGTTATATAATTTTTTGTCCAAAAAGAAATCAATTCCTTATATTTTAAATTTGAGACAAATTGGTTTATAAATGCTAATAATGCACTTTGAATACGCCATTTCAAATTTCCAAATTTAGACCAAAGATTATTAATTTTCAAATTTTGACCCAATACCCTTAAAAACCTTTATATCCTGAATCTAAGTTAAATAGGTTTATAAATGCCAAAATCCGCCATTTTAAATTTCCAAATTTTACCTAAAATTCCTAATCAGCATCACATTGATTTTCGGAAATAAAGATAAAGAATTTTAAAACATCTGCCTCTTAAAATCTTTAAATAAGGAAACACACCTAACATGTGATTTTTAACCAAAATTTGTTGTTTTTTAGGTTCAGAGAAACAACATTTAAATGAAACATTTTTTATCGTAACCAATGAGTGCGGTATTCAAAAACGGGCATAAACTTGACTTGCATTTGGTCCTTAAAGTTTTAATTTCCCGATCTTAATAATTTTTTTAATATATTACTCTTGAGATAACAGATAACCCTGAGAGACTCCTAAATGGGACGTTGTATTATTTCTAATCAGGATGTCTCACCAAAATGAACTTAGAAATTTAATACATTTTTATATTCCGCAAGCAGATAAATTATTAAACGGTACCTACTTGTAAAACTTTTCGTAAAATAACAATAAAATGTTCCATTTATGGGATATTTGAGGTTATCAGATTCACATTTAAGAACTTTACGAAGTTCTAGCATTACAAGTTTTGGAATACAGTTGGAAAAAATGTTCCATTTAGGAGTGGTTTCATGTTGATCTTAGAAATGATATATTCAGGTTTGAAATATATTTACCAAAAACTAATATGACTAACGGCCGAGTGATGATCGCGTTGTTCTAGTACGTAATGGTTTCTTGCAAAAAGCAACAACGGTTTAGAATGTTTAACAAAAACGTCTTGTCAGTGTTATTCAAAATGATTTGAGTAGGCAACCTGTCAAAATCTGACATTTTGTTAAACATTCTAAACCGTTGTTAACTTTTAACAATTGCTAAGTCCATTGCTAAATTTAACAACGCGATTATCACTCGGCCGTATAGTACAAAATATGGCTAAAATCATATTTTGCGGCTCGGGCTTCGTGCTAAAATCTTTGGCTCTTGATTTATCATCTGGATAATGAAGTATCATTCGTACAGAAGCCACTTCATTGTGCAAGTAAGCAAAATCAAAAGATGCATCCTGGATTCGTGATCCGAAAAATAGGAATTGATTCCCTGGACTTGATTCCCTTTTTTCTTAAAAAAATAAATCGTGATTCGTATTGGTAATTCGATTCCTTAACGAGGAATCGGATCCGTAAATCAATTCCTTTTTTAATGGATCCGTCCCAAATCTGCACCTTAAGAAATATTTGCGGTGACTCTAATGTAAAGAAAATAATAATACTAGGTGCTAATAGTTTAAAGTATTTATTGCAAAAAGTAATAAAAACGCTCTGAACATGGGCCGTCAAGCAACTGAATAGTTGACAGTGCGCGCGGTTATACAAAAACCCACGTGGTCTATTTCTGCCGGCAACCGTTTACTCACCCTCGGAATAGGTCCGGACGCAATTATTTAGTTGAGGCAACTAAAAAGTCGAGTGTGCGCGGGGTCGCATTCAACACCGTGTGTTTCATTCAAATTTCTTCAAAGCAGCTAAATAGTTGCTTCAAAAAAGTTGCTAGTGCGCGGGGGGCCCTTACTACTTGTGGTGTGTAGTGTAGTAATTTTTTTTTTTTTTTATAGGTACCATTACAGGGGGGGGCTTAACCTACAACTCGCAACGTGGTGTTACCATTTTATTACGCATCAAATAATGTTTTAAATAACAATCAGTGTAAATCGACAGATTCGATTTTTAATGCCATCATTCAGGGTTTCACTTATGTTTATCTGGAAATGGTGAGTAAAATTATTTGCCTATTATAAAATTTTTCTTGTGCTACTTGCCAAAAATGCAAGAAGGGGCCGCTTTGGCCAAGGCCCCAAGACTTAAGGTGGAAATACACTATTGCCTTGTATTTTGACTAGGGGTGCAACTAATGGGCCGTGTCAGAGCGGCCTGGCGTTATCGAACCTTTGTACCACTTTTTAAAAATTTATATTATTTTTTTTTTAAATTTTTAAAAATTTTTTTTGAAAGGAACATTTAATTTTTGGCATTGATAAAACTTGTCCTGGGTTTATTTGTAAATACTGAAACAAAAAAAAAAAAAATTTTTTCCCCCCTCGTTAAAGGACGAAGACGGATTTCGCCTTTACCTTAAATAAACAGAGCACCATTTTAGAAAAATTAGTTCACATTAAAGGAGATTTTTAAAAAAGGGGTTTTTTTCTTTTTTTAAACCCCTAGATAACCGCACGTAAAAAAAAAAATATCTTTGTATTTATTTTAACCATAAAACCCCCCCCACCCCAGTTCTAAGGGGTCGGAGCTGAGCAGTCAGCATCAGATAGATGTATCTCCACTCTAACTAAATGTAGAACTAGATATGCTTCGCAGCGACATGTCACAAACGATACAATCATATCGCTGCTTCGGTTTATCTGGCATAACTGAAAATATTATAAAATTTTTTTGGAGAAATTTTAAAAAAATTTTTAAAGAA
>JAHBCN010023663.1:0-12439 GCA_019359885.1 Listronotus oregonensis | reverse complement strand
ATCTTTAACAGGAAGTCATTCTCTTTATGCTAAGATGAATGGTAAATCCATCCCAGTAGTCAAAAACATAAAATAGGAGTTATAATTGACTCAGACTTAAGTTGAAAAGACCATATTCATTTCCTGCAATCTAAACTAAACAGTATTTGTGCACTGATACGAATATTGAGAGATTCACTTTTCGTAGACAGTATTCGCAGTTTTTATTTTACTTGTGTCCAGTCCAGTCTCTTTTAAGTTATGTGATTCTGTTTTGGGAACTTCCACCCAGGCAATCAATATCTTTAGGACCTAGTATTATTAAATGCATATTTAAAATGCATCCGCAATTTTCTTGTAAACCGCAATTTAATAGTCTAGGAATTTTTAACTATTCTCAGTCTCTGTTTCTAGGCCTTAGTAATGTTTGTTAAAAAAACTTATTCATTCAGTGTAAACTTTGATTGTTACTCCAACTCCATTACAATTGTCACTAGAGGTAGCATGATCTTAGTATTTCTTCTTATAACTCAAAGTTTTTTGAGAAAGGACGTTATTATCGTGCAGTGAAGGCTTATAAATCTTTGCCACTTGAGTTAAATTAAAAACAAAGATACATTTCAAAAGACTGTCATGCAGTTCTCGCAGAGTATATTTTTTATTCTTTTAACTCTGATTATTAATATTTTTTTGTACTTTATATATGAGGTTTGCTGATTATTCCATAATTATTTTTTGTTTCATTTTGATTTATTTAAAAAATTTAATTATTTTTATATGAGTACTTGGGATGTCTTTTACAAATTGGTAAATTTAAATTAATTTTATTTTTTTTTTACTGTTTTAATATGTCTATATATTTATTTGCACCGCACATTGTTTGTAACGTTTTTCTTAATTGTAAAAAATGATTTTGATGAAAAATAAAGAATATTATTATTATTATTACTATTATTATAATAATAATACGACAACCAAATGGCGATGTATTATATGTTCGGTAATATGTAAATTAGCTTTTTCTTTGACCTCTTTTCAATTTATATATTTTAGTTTGGATGTTTTCTTATACCAAAAATAATAATAGCAATAATAACAAAAAGCAATGATATATTCTAAAACACACCAATGAACAGGGTAAATTTAAAATCACCCTGGTAACAACTCTAAAAAATTTAACAATTTTGGATAAATACCAAATCGCTCTGCGAGAATATGTTTTGTTTATGCGAAATAATGTCTGTTGAGTAGAAATGTGTTGTTAATTAATCAATATATAGTTAATTTTAAATATTTGTTACATTGGTTTTAATTTATGTGTAAATGTGTGATCCACAAATTTTCGCCACATGAAAAAACCTTTTAAAGTATAATCACAACAAAAATATTGTGTAAGTTTTACCTATATAACTGTATTGTAATTTTAATATATTTTAACTTAATAGATATTTAAGTATGTAAGGAAAAGAGACTTTACTGATTATTGTTTTCTCTTGCTATAGTTTTTTTGGGGGGGGTTTTTTTGGAAAAACCCAAAAAAAACTTTTTTTTTTTTTTTTTTTTTTTTTGGAAAAACAAAAGGTTTATATACATATTAATATTCAAATGAAAAAGACATGAACAACATTAAATGATTGATTTTTTTTTTATATGGATATTTTAGATTTTATTTGTAAATATAGTTAAATATAGTTAGATTAGATATTATTATGGGTTTTGACCGGATATAAGACGTTAAAAAAGCTTTAATTAATATAAATTAAATAAAAAAAAAAAAAAGTAAAAAAATTGATGTGATATAAACAGATACTATTAAAATTTCTGAAACGGGCAAAGGACAAGCGTAACAAAATATCCCCCAAAAAAATAGCAAAAAGGGAATAAGTTTAAAAAAAAAAAAAAAACTTTAGTAAAAAAATCCTTAAAAAACAATAAACATTAAAAGAAATAATTATATAATCATGGGGTAGTAGGGTAATAACACCCAAATTACAGGATATCAAAGATGAATTAAGATATGTAATTGTTTTAAATATGAGGAAAATTCTAGTTTATATATTATAGTTTTTAAAGTTTCATTAAAAAAAAAAATTTAATTGGAATTGGTAAAAAAAAAAAATTTTTAAAAAGTCCAGAAAACAACATTGCCATTTTTTAAAATAAAAATTTTAAGGATAATTTTTTTCTAAAACATATATTGTTCTAAAAAAAAGGCCATGAAATTTTCCAAATAATGATGAAGATTGATATTCTGAAATTGGGGCATAAAAAAAGATTAAATAATAAAGTCAAAATTTTAAATTTTTTTTTTTAAAATTTTTAAAAAAAATAGCCATGAAAAGTCAAAAGGGAGGTTGCTATAAAAAATTTGGGGGGGGTTTTTAGGAAAAAAAAAAAAAGATAAAAAAAAAAAAAAAGTCGTCGGAAGGGGAAAAAAATCAAAAAGATTCGTATTATTTTAGTTGCGAGAAGTATTGGTTTTCGTTGATTTGATAAAATATAGTTTTATCGAGAATATAAAATTTGAAAAATTTCAATATAATAACGAAATTTAAAAAAAAGTAATTTAAATCGTGTATACAACAAAGTAATTTAAAGTATTACTAAAGTATAAATAATTCTAAACATATAAATAAAGCGTAATTATCAGCAAGTTTAAAGTGGAAATCATAAATAACCAGGTCCAATATGACAGAAGTTTGACATGATTGATATTCCAAGTAGAGCAGCAGATTGTTGTGGTTTGACTAAATAAATAATTGTTTCTAAAGAAGGAGAACACTGTGAAATAATCTATATCCTTTTTTGTAAAAAAATATATGATATTTTCATAAAAAAACAGTTCACCGGACTCAAGGTAATATAGATTGTAAGTTATGTGTCATGTTTAAGGTTAGCAGACTGTCAAAGTAAAATTGGTTATTAATCATATTATGTCATTGTTTGAAGTTAATAAACTGTCAAAAGCAGCAAAATAGGTTAAAAGTCATGTGTCACGTTTAAAGTCAGCAGAATGTCAAGTGGAATAGAATGTTTTATTAATAGAGATGTGTTATTGAAATGAAATACAAAATATAGGGATTTTCTATATATATTTAATAAAGTTAAAAGTAATAAAAAATCAATGAATATTACAAACAATTTTAAAGAAAATTAATGTAAAATATATATCCAAAATAATAATTGGATGAAATATAATATTACATTTTTGAATTGATTGATATAATAAAGATATGTGTTTTACATTAGAAAATCTTTTGAACTCACCTTGGTAAGAATTTTATATAGCCGATTTTTAAGCCCAAAGATAAATACAAATAGACAAAATTAAAACCTAAATAGTAGCCCCAAAGATAGGTATACATATGTAGAAGAATAAAAAAAAAACAAGTATAAAATAGTAATAATAATATTTCTTAATAAATAATTTATAATAATCTCTATACATATGTATGCAACATTGCGTTTGATATTCCTTTAGATAAACCTTCTACACACACAAAGTAACATCATATTAAAAAAAATAAATAAATAAAATAAAATAAACAAATAGTTGTATATATATTGATATAGGTGTATAGGTATGTATGATATCGTCACAATATATATATATATATATATATATATATATATATATATATATATATATATATATATATATATATATATATATATATATATATATATATATATATATATATATATATATATATATATATATATATATATATATATATATATATATATATTGCTAAAACCTATTTACCAACTGCTATTAAGAAACTGCCTAAATTCTAATATTTATTAAATAATATTGTGATTTTAAATTATTTTTTGCAATAATATATAAATAAAGTATTTTTAATGAAATTGGATAAAGCACTCTTTTTGTGTGACCTACATTAAATGAATCAGGTGTTATTAATGGTATGTCTCGAAAGTTGCCCCCTCCATTTTGACCAAATTTGGTATACGGGTTTTTTGGCTGATTACGAATCTGCAAAAAAAATTTTTCGGCAACGTTTCGTTTTCGAGATATTCATCATCAAAGTTGAAAATCAAACTAACCTTATTTACACTATTCCTCCTTCTTTTTGCACAGAATTCTTGATTTACAAAAATTTTAAAAATATTTCAAAAACACCTTTTAAAAAACTTGTTTTTGTATTAATTTTACATTTTTTTCCCATTTAATTCAAACTTTCCTTTCACCCCCAACGTGTGGCAACCATGTATACACTAGCCTTTGTAAAAAAATGTGGCTCTCCTTTGAACTTGAAAGTTCGCAATTTAAGGGAAAAAAGGAAAAAATTTAAAAAAAAATAAAAGGGTTTTTAAAAAGGTGTTTATAAAATATTGGGGCCCTTTTTAGTGTAACAATCAAGAATTCCCAAAAAAAAAAGGAAATATAGTGAACATTAGGTTAGTTTGATTTTAACGTAATGTATCTCAAACAAAACGTTGCCAAAAATTTTTTTTTTGCAAATTAAATCAGCCCCAAAAAACCCCCATCCCAAATTTTGGTAAAAATCGGAAGGACCTTTCAAAAATTATTATTAATTAATAATTTATTTCAAATATACCTACATTTTTATAATAATTGGCAAAATTTTACTTATTATTAGTAAAATATTACTTTATACTAATAACATTTTTTTTTATCTACGCGTAAAAGGCAATTTCTGATTTTAAATCAGAAATAAAATAAACTACATCCCTACCAATAAAATATTGCAAGAATAAATTAAAAATAGCTGTTATTGAATTTTAGGGATGCATCTGCATACCTATATGTTTAATTTTTCGTCAGGGTTTTACGTTTTTGTAAAGCTTGTTCGAAAATCTCTATAGATATACGTGACAATAAGCATATGGAATGTATATTGTGGAAATGTGAGCAGCGAATATTTTCGGGACCGAAAAGCCTGCAAATATTATCAGCATCAACGATAAAGCCAAAATTAGCGAAACAAAAAGTTTTTTAGGGTAGTTGAAACGAGGTGGGAAAAGTAATCATTTTATTAACATTTCCCTTTTAAACACGTATTGGTACAAAACACATAAAGTAAAATTGGATTTTAAAATTAAAAATTCAAGGTAGCCAAAGTTAACGATCTGCATTAAAACGCAGGTAAATTTAAAAACTATTACCCGTAGGTCTGACAGAGTCTGCGATGAAGGACCTAATTAAAAGACACTCTCATCAGCAGTTTACAAGACGATGGGGTGAAACAGTAAACTGGAAGTTACAGAACTATCCTGACAGAGATACAGCTAAGCATTACTTGGCAATGCCTAGAACGAAGTTACTGGACATTGTCAATTACGGAAGGACCTTTTTAGAATGAGTATAAATGACACGCCTCTGTGTAGAGGTTGTGAACAGGAGTACGAGACAGTTGAGAACATCCCCTGCGACTGCCCTGCACTCTCGTCCAAGAGAAGATCCATGCTGGGCGAGAATTGGCTTTCCTTGGCCAACATTAAGGAGATTCCCCTCGGCGACGTTGTCACCTACTTTAAATCAGTAGGATGGGCGCCGTACTGAGTGAGGAGTCCCCTTTAGGAGGAAGCACAACGGCACCAGTCCGAGACGGGACGTTCAATCAACAGGAAAAATATATAAAACGGCTATTTTAGTTTTTTTACAAGTATAGGTCAAAAAAGCAGTCTGTCTAGTTCTCGTTGGATAATCCTGTACAACATATAGAAGGCTGTGTTATGTCTATGGAATCTAATTTAAAAGAGTTGCTTTGACATAATATTCCTAAGCAATAATAAGGAACCACCATAAATATTTTCACTTCGGAGTGGTTGAGGATCAATATGCCGAATTTCGTTTACTACTATTATTTAATTCAATTAATGTTTCCTTTAAACAAGTTTTTAATATCGTTGCACAATCAAATGGCAAAGGGAGCGCGTGCGTATTCAAATGTGTTTAGTTTTAATTCGACCACATCTGGGCCCTGTAGCAGAACATGCTGTTCCTGTTTTTCCATGCAGAATTGTATTTATTTTACATTTACCGGAAATATTGTCTGTTTATATTAAATATAATTGTAGCTTTGTATTTTAACACAAACGATGAACAATAAGCTCTTTGTGTTATATGTGTATTTATTATATCAAATCATGTTTAACACATTTTTACAAAAAGTATATATTTTTTTAAGTAACTAGTAGTTGAGTTTTGAGAACACCGTACAGCAGATATTAGAATTTTTTATTTAGATAACAAACAAGTAACTACTTTGTAGGTAAATAATGAAATGGTTTATGCGAGTAAAATAAAACCAGTGAAATAACATTATTGGTTTATTTCTTTACTTAATTAATATAATTAAGTAAAGATGCAGGTAAAACTTTTTAAATTTATTTAAAAATATGAAATCACACAAAAGGAGACAGTAGTTAAATGTCTATAAATAAAAATTATTTTTTTAAAAAGTATAGATTAAAAATTAATCTAAAAGTATTAGTAATAAATACGGGCAAAATAGGACTGGTTGGTTAAGTGGACTACTACTACTACTAAAGAGGCTGATTTTTAAAGCTGTTTGATCCCAACCAATGCTCGTGATTTTTTTGCATGATTATTTTATGCAACTTTTAATAATTGTAGCCTAGTTAATTTAAAAAGTTTTTCCTATTACTTTTCAAATATTAATAGACCAAGATTTACTTGCCAGAAAACAGAAGTTATTGGTTGTAAGATGTGCCAGGCCTGTTTTTGCTGGAAACTCTTTAGAAAAATATATTTATTAGAAATTAAGCTATACTCCTTTTCAGAAAGGCTCGGAAGCTTTGTGAAATAAATAAAATGAAAAAAAAATTTTTACTTTAATCACTTTTAACTTTGTAATTATTGGTCGTAGAGAAAAAATGCAGGTAGTGGAAAGTGTATTAAATATTATATAAGGCAGGATTGGTTGGAAATTTAAAAATGTTTTACGCTTGCTGCGTAATAGCATCTAGGGACCTCCATATTCGGTCAAAAATAAAAACATTATGCTGTAGGGAAGCATTATGACAAACTATATTAAAATGAGCTTAATAGGTTCTGCACAATAGTTTTCTGATCCAATTTCATTGCAAAAATGGACAATTTTGGAAACTGGGTTTATTGATTGTTTTTAAACGTTTTTGTTTAAACATATATAAAATCTTATTTTTGCTACTAAACTATTTATTTGTTAGAATATAAATAAAAATAAAATAATAATTTCATATGAACTATATGCCAAAAGTTGATACTTGTCATTGTTTATAGATTCGTCGTATACGCTTGTCAACTTTCAAAGCTTGTATCTTGTTAACAAAATGACCGATTGACAATTCTAATATATTGGAAGAAGAGTCTTTTTCAGTAATTTTAAGTTATATTTTCAGTAAAACTTTTTATGGAACATTCGCGAGGATAGTCAATTTGTTTAAAAAATTTAGAACTTCAAACCATTGCTGAGAGCGCCCAAATCATAGGATTTTTATTTAAAAGAAAAACGTTGAAAAGCTTGGAACTTTTAACATATGGTAAAATAAAAACTAGACCATATTTTTTTAAACAAAACTGGATCGCAAAATTATTGTACACAAAACTATCAAACCGATTTTAAAGAAATACGGCATGATGTTTCATAAAGTCAAGAAGTTGTTTCTGGTCAAATATGCAGGTCCTTAGATAAATCTATAGGATCCAAAAAATCGCGGATAAATATATTTTTTTGTTTAATCCTATTTTGTAACAAACCCAATATGTTTTCCGGTTTCTTACTAATTCTATCTCGTAGAAAATTTAATTACGAAACTTTTCTTCTTTTACAGTTTTTCTTTACGACCGATAGTTACAAAATTTTTTCGATTTTTTTTTGTTTATTTGACAAATACTTTGACCTCTCGGAAAGAAAGCATATCTCGATTTTTATAACATACATTTCTCCGAAGAATTTCTGAGAAAAAACATGTCTGCCATTTTCTGGAATATTGCCTGTAAATTACTTTTTTATCCAGTTATTAAAATTAATTTGAATATTTCATTTGAACAGAAATCAAAGAGAATTAAAAACCACTAAACTTTTATAATGTAAAATACGCTGTGAATTTGCATAGAGCTACCTACAATGGCCCGAAAAATCCATTACGAGCATCCGTTTAACTTTGTTATGTACAATTCAATTTTATTATAAATCAAACAAATCCTGAAATGTACGTAAAAATAAAAATTGGTTAAATAAAACCTTATTGGGTTTTATACTTTCTATATGTTCACAAATCATATTTGCTCAGTTTATTGTTCTTTATTGGACTCGAGGAAAAATATTATAATCCTGCATTGAAAAATAATTTCGTTAAAGTGAAAATATAGGCTTAAAAATAGAAAGCGTAAAAATAATTTTTAACAGAAAAAACATATTAAAGCAGTCATTTGACGGGCAAGTCCAAAAATATTGTAAAAATGCGGGTATTTACATCGAAGATTTGGAATAAAAAATAACTCTGCAGATTACCATGTATTTACGGCATTCTGAAGCATAAGACGTATTAAGATAAACTGATTGCCAAATGTTGCTGCTAAATTATGGTTGGCAGCTAACCAAAACTAACCACAAATAACCATTACCAAAATTAAATATCATTTTATTTTGATAATAATTTTAACATATATACACAAAGAAATTTTTTCCCAAGTCAGGGAGTCAAAAGGTAGCTTTCACATTTAACTTGAGGGCAATCCAACATTATTCCATCTCAAATCAATTTCAGTGGTTCATGAAAGCTAAGATAAAAAAGTAAAGTTTAAAATAGCAATGTTATAAAGTAGGCATGTTTAAGGTCCCAGCAGCCAAGGCCTTACGCTTAAGGTTCGGCAGTTAGGATTTAATTCGATTTGCTGTTTTTACCTGTGAAATACGCTAACAACGCTAAAATGAAAACTTCCTGATATTTCAGTTATTAATGCGATTTTCTTTAAATTTTACTGGTGATTGTATGTTAAAAAAAAATGAAAAACTTGGCATAGTGAATACTTTTATTTATCATTGGCATGCAGTGATGGGGTAGAAGGCTAAATAAAAAAATAAATGGATTTTAAATCATTTTTTCTATTAGATTTAAAATTAGCATCCCCAAAAACCCCTAATTCATATTTTTAAAATCTCAAGAGCTGATCTCAGCAGATAAAATATGTTGTCACTAGTTTTTAAGGTTGTTTTTTTCTAATTTCTTGGCTTTAATGCCCTAATAATGTAATACTAGACACATAATAAGAAAGAAGATCGATTACATCCTGGTAGCCAAGAGGTTTAGAAACTATATCACAAGGGTCACCACCTATTCGGGTGCAGCCATATGATGGGACCATGACCCCCTAGTCGCCAACATAAAAATCAGCCTTAAAAAAGTAAACAAAAACAACAAAAAACTAAAGTTTTTCATAAACGATGTCGACAACAAAAAACTCATGGAAGAAAGACGAAAATGCAAAAAAAACACAGAGGAATACAAAAACAAACAAAGAAAAATAAAGAACAAAATCAGGAATGCAAAAGAAAAGTGGATGGCGGATAAATACAAGAAATTGGAAGAACTGGAGAGAAGACATGAAAGGTTAGAGAGGTAGCTGGTTTATTTAACAAAAGAACCCCTAGTATCTTGGTGGAGAACGCAGGAAAAACCATTATAGACGAGGAAGAACTTCTCAATGCATGGAGTCAATACATAGATGATCTATTTAAAGACAATAGTCCTATTTAATATAAAACTTAAAATCTGAAGTCCTATTTAATATAAAATTCACAAAAACAAAAAAAATGAACGGGATCTGATGACATCCCAGTAGAACTCCTCCAAAGCATCAACAAGAAAAATATTGATATCTTAGTTAAACTTTAATGATATATGCGATACAAAAGAAATACCAGAAGAATGCCTAAAATCTGTATTTATAACAATTCCCAAAAAACAACAAGCCAGGAAGTGCAACGATCACATACTAATAAGCCTGATGAGCCACACTCTAAAGGTGTTCCTTAACATTATACACGCTCGAATAAGAAACAAGTGCAAAAGTGATTAAGGTGAGATGCAGTTCGGCTTTAGAAATGCCCTTGGTACCAGAGAAGCAATGTTTGCCCTGAATGTTCTTTTCCAAAAATGTCGAGACCAACGTAAAGATGTTTTCGTGTGCTTTATTGATTAGGAAAAGGCCTTCGACAGAGTGCAACACGAAAAGCTTATAAATATATTGAGAGACACTGGTATTGATGAAAAATATTTACGAATAATTTAGAACCTGTACTGGCGATAGAAGGCAGTCGTTCGAGTCAATGGAAGATTTACAGATAAACGTCAAATCCAACCAGGCGTTCGACAAAAATGTGTCCTGTCTCCACTGTTGTTCAACCTTTATTCTTACAGAGTCTTTAAAAATGCTTTATATGAGAAAAAATCAACGGCGAGCTGATTAACACCATCCGCCAACCTAGGGCTATTTTATGTGATGATCTTCAGGGACTCCAAAATCTCATAAATTCTGTTAGTGCAGTGGGTCAGGAAATGGGACTAAATATAAATGTTGCTAAGGCAAACTTTATGGTCTCTAGCCGTCAGCCATACCTCAACGCGTCACTACAGATAAATGGACAGAACGTTGAGAGAGTATTCAATTTTAAATACCTCGGATGCTACATCACTGAGCAACTCGACCCGGATAGGGAAATTAGATGCTGGATTGAATCAGCCCGTACAACTTTCAAGAAGATAAGGTCACTGTTTTGTAATGACAGCCTAAACCTAAAGCTGGGACAAAGAATGATTAAATGCTAAATTTGGTCTGTGCTGTTGTACGGAGCTGAAGTCTGGACACTGAAAGCTGCCACAATCAACCGTCTAGAAGTATTTTAAATGTGGTTACATAGACAAATGCTAAGAATACTATGGGTGATCTTGCAAAGAAATGAAGCAGTTTTAGGCAGGGCAAATACAGTTCGTGAACTTTTGACAACAGTTAAATGCCGAAAGCTGGCATACCTTGGCCATGTTCTCAGAGGAAATCGCTACCGGATACTACAGCTTATAATGAAGGAAAAAAATGGAAGGCCGCAGGGACGTAGAAAGAAAACAAATCTCCTGGTTAAAGAACATCCGGAAATGGACAGGCATACATGGTGTCAAACAATTGTTTAAAGTGGCTGAAGACAGGAATCAGCTCGCCATCGTGATTGTCAACGTCAGGGAGACCTGACAGGGCACAATAAGAAGAATGCCCTAATCCTAATATATTTTAAACACCTCCATATATCGTTTGGTTAAATTATCCTTACAACAGCCCTATACTATGATATAGGTTTTTTATAAAAATGGCTAAGATACGCACGCTGTGTTACCGGTGGCGTACTGACCCGTGTTGTTTTTGAGCAAATTAATCACAAGTGCTTAAACACAAAAGCTTTTGTTTGACATTTAGCAATTTATACAAATTTTAAATAAATCAAGCAGTTTTACTTAACCGTTAATAAGATGGCCCAAACCGAAGAGTAGTCCTTACAATTGAAGAGAAAGTAGGAACTATCCGCTTATTTGGTAATAATGAAAGATCTTTGGCGTCAGGTTAGTGAAATATTTAATAAAAAGCACCAATTTCCCATGATACCATTGCCAAATGCCACGGATTGTTCGCAAGGACGAAAGCGATTTTTAAGGCAAAATCAAGAAGATACAATTTAAATTAAAGATACTATTTAGATTACGAACGTTTCTTAGCAAAATTTTGTAACAACCCAAATAAGGGCAGTTGGGAGGATACTAAATTTAACGGTGTGATATCTAGACAAAATTGTAGGTTTTAGGCAGCCGAAAATCCGCATTGGGCAATTAATTCTAAAAACAAATACAGTAAAATAGTATACGTGTGGTGTGGCATATTTCATGAACGACTCGTGGCACTTTTTTCCTGGATAACCTAAATGAAAAAAAAAATCCAACATTTTTGGCTAAATTATTATATGATTTTTCTCATGAAATTGCTATTAGCACAGAGAGAAAACTTATACTTTTATTTAGGTGGTGCTCTTACACGTAATTCTCTGATAGGAATTTTTTAAATGTAACTTTTCCTATAAAGTGGACAGCTACAAATCCTTCTTTAGTCGCCAGATATTACCTTTTGTTACTTTTTTTTGTGGGGGGCACTTGAGAAATGAACTGTATGCTACTTGGCCGCGTAATGTACATAAATTATGCATTACAATTAGATAAGCGTGTCAGGAAATTACTCCCCAAACTTTAAATAAAGTGAATTTACGTTTAAACTACTTAAAAAGTATATTGTTTTAGAAGAAATGCCATTTTTTAAGATAAATGATTGGATATTTATTACATTATAAAGAGGAAGGTATGCCGTTAGTAATGGAAAATAACATCAGCCAAATAACCATCATGAGCACGCCTGCAGGATCATATC
>JAHBCN010023662.1:0-12465 GCA_019359885.1 Listronotus oregonensis | reverse complement strand
ACTTTTTTTTTTTAATTACAACTCTGTGACAATTTTTTTTTTTCTCTAGGGTAAACTTTTTTTTTTATTAAATCATAAGGGAAAAATTTTAAAGGGGTTAAAATATATTAAATAATGATTTAAAAAATTTATTTTTTTTAATTTATAGGGCCCAAATTTTTATGTGACTTCCCCTAAAAAATAAAGAGCGCCCATCTGCATAATATAGATATTGAAGAGGAGTGTAACTTTAGCCTTATTCCTAAATTTTCATGCAAATCTAAGCGTTTTGAAATAATTGCCGGGTTTTGCACTTTTTTTAGCTTTGTTTTCCGGATCAAAACGAAAAGCCAGTCTTTACATTGATGTCACACAACAATACATAATTTAATGTGAATTTATAATTTTAACGCAGCTGTTTGCAAAATTTTGTTTACAATATTTGCAACAGTTTGGACACGGTATGCATAAAATCCAACTTTTAAAGTGACTTTATACAGTTGTAGTAAAAATATAAAAACCTAAGTTAAACGTGTCAACGCGTTGATTCTTCCTTTTTCTTTCTAAGCAAAAAGTTAATATTTGTTTTGTCTGCTTTCAATCACTATCCGAAATAAAGGATATTTTAAATTAGTTTTTAAGTTATCCAGATTTTGTCTTACAGGAATAGGTCTGTTTTTTATCAATTTTAATCAAGTTAAATGGCCGCTTCCCTAAAATACCCAATTCTCTTAGCTCGACGGAACGAGTGGTTTATACATAAGGCTTGACATATTTTGGTCGGTTTTACGCTGTCAAGCTGATTGATTTTTTTTTAAGGGTTTGTTAGCAAAAAGTGATTTTACAATGTTACGAAAGTATAAAAAATTTCATTTATTCAAACATGTTTTTAATATATTTAATTTATTTTTTAATAAAAAAATTTGTATCTAGTAAAATTTTATTAAAAAAAAGTAATTAGGTAAGTTTACTTACAGCAAAAAAATCTGGTTGTATTGACAATAAAAAGTTACACCAAGTAAACATCTAATAACTGAAAACAAAATAAAAAAAATTTTCACTTTGCCAATAATTATAATTTATAAAAGTTTTATACCATTTCAATAATTTGTACTTTTTAAGGCCCTTTTTTTTTATAATATTTTAATTATTAATTAAAATTAAAATATTTTTTATTATATTTTATTATATATATATATATATATATATATATATATATATATATATATATATATATATATATATATATATATATATATTTATATATTTATTTAAAAAATATTTAATAAATTTAAGGTTTTTTTTTAAAAACATTATACAAAGAAAAGAAGAAGCTATAAATTCCTTTTAAAAAAACAACCTGCTTATTGTGATTTTTTTTAATGACAAGTGTAAAGAGTTCTATATTAATCGAATAATTTTGGGAATCAGTAATAATATGATCCAACAAAGATTAATAAGAGAGTCTGATGTAACTTTAAAAAAATACGTGAGTACTGTAAGTTAATAGAATTATTAAAAGCATATAAAATTATTATTGCAAAATAAAGATCTAGAAGAAATAGTAGATGCGGTAGCTGTTTAATATAAATGCTTTAGGTGTGGATATGAACATTTTCGAGGCAAATGTCCTGCATTTGGTAAGACGGGTGCCGTTTGTCAAAAAAAGAATCATTTTTTAAAGATATTTTACTGATGAAAATATTTTAGTTAATAATTTTCAAAATTTTTTATTTAAATTAGATTATGGGCAGAATCAAGTGTGTTTCGTTAAAAATATTTTAATAAATTAAATATACAGAGGTGTATACAGGGTGATTTATGAGGAAATGTCAATACTTTAGGTACGTAGTCAGGGTCCAAAAATAAACATAAAAGTCTATACCAATATGGGTCCGCAAGGCCTTCGTTTCCGAGATACAGGGTGTTCACCACAGAGCTGACATGTGCTTAGTAAATGGTGGAATGTTTAAAAAATATAAAACCCAGATTATGTTTTGCCGAACATAATTTAAGAACAATAATTTTATTGAAAATTAAAATACTAATTGTTTAATTATACATTTTGTTTTTTTTTAATTTTGCTATTATAAAATTAGATGCGTCGTAATTTTTTTAAATCCAAATATCTTGAAAACGGTTGCTCATATCACCTTTTAACAAGTATACCTTTTTGACGTAAAAATGACAAAACAATTATTTAATTTACTTAAAAATGTAATACAGGGCCGTACCAAAAAGTTGTGATTGTTTAAAATAGTAAAAAGACATGTAGGTGGCTCCCCCCATAAGTAAGAGCCGTAATAAGATTATATTCGAATCCGTCACACCAAAAAACCCCTGAATATCAATTTTTACTCCAATATTTACATTATCATAGATTTTATTTAAGAAATAGAAAAATTAAATATAAATTTTAACACCCTGTATTTCGAAAACGAAGGCCTTGTGGACCCATATTTATATGGGCTTTTAGGTTTATTTTTAGACCCTGACTACGTACCTGAAGTACTGACATTTCCTCATGAATCACCCTGTATATAGGGTGGTCCAAATCATACACCAAAAAAGTGTGCCAATATAAGCACGCTTAAGTTGCTTAAAACAAAAAAAAGTGTGAAGTTAAAACTAAAAACTGAATTGTAACGGCTAAAAAATTAATAAAATATTTTTACATATTTAGTTGATGTAAGTAACTAATAGAGTAATGAAAAAGTAGGGCTAGTGACATATATGTACCGGGTGTCAAGTTATAGATTTACACCCACCCTAACTTTTTTTTTCATCGTACGAAATAAAGAAAAATATCTTTTCGTTGGGTTTACCCTGTAGTTTTCGAATCTGTAATCAATTTTTTTATCCTTAAAGATATACCAGGCACGGCAAAAAGTATGTTTTTTTTTTAATGGGACACCTTGTACATTATACTACCGTTAGGAGTATATTTTAAAAAACATTAAAAAAAACGCCCATGTGATATGTATATCTTTATTATTTTTAAAAACATAAGGTTTCAAATTTGAAAAATATTTTTTAATTTTAATTTTACCTTCAGCAGTAAGCTGTAAGCAGTAATCTTGGTAGGTACTGTAAATACAATTGAATTTTTTTTTAGATTTAAATATCCATATTTTTATGTTTATTGAGGATGTACATATCAAATAGACGTTTTTTTAAACCCCCATGAAATATTTTTAATTGGTAATACAATATACAGGGTATTGCATTTAAAAAAATTATCCTTTTTGTCCTACCTTGTATATCTTAAGAGATAACAAAAATCTGATTTTAGACGCGGAAACTACAGAATAAACCCAACGAACAGATATTTTTTATTTCTTTTGTACGATAAAAAATAAATTAAAAAAAGTTGAGGCGGGTGTAGCTTGACACCCGCTACATATATATTTTTTATTACCCTGTTACTTTATTTCACAGAATATATAAAGAAACAAATTTTAATATTTTATTAATTTTTTAGCCGATAAAATAGGTTGTAATAAATAATTCGTTGTAATTAATATTCAGTTCAATTTTAACTTGGCACACCCTATATGATTTCAAAAGTGCGATAAAATAATGTAACTTAAACAATTTTACTTAAGCCGGTTTTCAATGTTATTAATGCGCGGTCCATTAATTGTAGGAAACATTATTAAATTCTTAATGTGAAGATATTTGAAACTAATTAGAAGAAAAAATTATTTTCTCAATTCCAGACATAAAAGATGGGTTTTGGCAAAGTTTTGGCAAATTAAGCTAAACGAATGTAGCTTATATTTATGTACATTTAATACGCCTTTTGTCTGATACAAATTTAGAAGGGTTCCTTTTGAATTAAATTCTATTCCTGCAATTTTTAACGAAAAAATACCTAAATATTTGGTTATATTCCTGGCGTTGATCTTTATTTTGATGACTTGCTTATAAGTGGGTGTAATAAATTTAAGCGTGATAAGTCTTTTAAGATTGTTTTAGAAAGAGCTACTACATATGAGGTAAAGTTTAATTTTAACAAACTACAAAATAAATTAAAAGAAGTTGATTTTTAGGACAAGTGAAATAGTATCTATTTAGCGTTCTAAGAATAATAAAGCGGTCTAAGCTATAGAGAACTCCAAAAATAAAAAAATACTACGAATTTTGTGTCTTTTTAAATTATTTTTTAAATTTATACCAAATTTTTCTTAATTAACATACCATACCTGACCAGAAATGATAAAAAATAATTAAGAATAGATGTTTACCAATAGGTAAAAGAGATACTTTAAAAACTCTAGTTACTAATAAACCATTATAAAAGATATTTGATTAAAATATAAGTCATTCGGACTGATGCATTATCTAAGGGAAAGGGTGTGTTCTTTTACAAGAAGTTTACCCAGTTGCCTTTGCATCAAGACCTTTAAATAGTAGTGAAATTAAATATAAAAAGTGAACCCTTGCTATAACATTTGCTTGTAAGAAGTTTTATTTCCTTATATATACTAGAGAAGTCACCATATAAACTGATCATAAACCATTTTTTTTTTTTAATAAAAATTAAGATTACATTATCAGAAAGATTGCAGGGCATGTTGTTAAAATTACTAAAATATAAATTAAACCTTAAATACCTTTCCGGTTCTCAAATGTATATTGCAGATACATAAAGTAAATCATATAATAAAACAAATTCCCTATTGACGAAGAATTAGAATACAATGTACAATCTTTTACTTAATGTAACTTAATCTTCAAAAGGTTTTCAAAAAAAAAGATATTAAAAATTTTAAATTTTTTAAACCGGGCTATTTTTGAGCAAAATTTTAAATTGTGTTTTTTAAAACCGGTAATTTAAAAGAAAACCAACAAAGTTACATAAATTTTGTCAAAAATTCACATTGAGGCATTTTAAACTTGAAAAGAATACTAAACCGACAAAATTTTTTATGTTTAAAAGTTAAGTTAATTTTCCATAACCTTGAAATAACCCAGCAACCCCGCAACCTCTAGATCACCAGAAACCACCCTCAGAGCAAAATTTTATTTTATTAGTAATTAAATAAATATTTGACAAACGTTTTTTGGTGTGCTAAAATGAACATAAAGTTAAATTTCACATCACCCCTACATTTCACCAGCAACCCCCAGCAAGTTCCCTCCTTAATGGGTAAAACCTTATTCACATAAAAAGTTGTAATAAATATCGGACAATACGTTGTTTGGTATGAAAACGTTACATATTTATTTTAATTTTTCAAATAAAATAAAATTTTGACCCTTGGGGGGGCTGGGGGTTGATGGGGCAAAATCTAAGGGTGATGGGTAAATTTAACTTCATATTCGTTTTTAACACGTAAAAAAAGTATTGTCAGATATTTATTATATCTTTTCAAAAATAAAATTTTGACCCTTGGGATGAGGGGGGCTGTAGTGTTTCTGGGGCAAAATGTAAAGGGTGATGGTAAATTCTGACTTTATGTTTATTTTTAGCACACCAAAAAACGTATTGTCACATATTTATTTTAATTCTTCCAACAAAATAAAATTTTTAACCCTAGGGTTAATTCTGGGTGATGGTAGGGGTTGCTGGGGGTTGCTAGGGTTAAATTCAAGGGTTATAGGTAAATTCTAACTTCATATTCGTTTTTAATACACCCAAAAACGTATTGTCAGATTTGTTATATCTTTTTCAAATGAATAAAATTTTGACCCTTTGGGGGGTTGCTGGGGCAAAATCTAAGGGTAATGAGTAAATTCTAACTTCATATTCGTTTTTAAAACGTCAAAAACGTATTGTCAGATATTTATTATATCTTTTCCAAATGAATAAAATTTTGACCTTGGGGGTGCTGGGGGATTGCTTTGGGCAAAAACTAAGGGTGATGGGTAAATTCGGACTTCAGATTCGTTTTAGCGCACCGAAAAACATACCGAAAGGTACTTCCAATCTGGTTCAGAACCCAGGGTTCTTGTTTTTTTGAGGATACGGTTTTAAAGTACATTTAAAGCCGTTAGCAAGGACTGCCCTTGGTTGGCTTCCCTTTGTTTTTTTTTTGCTGCAGGTTTTTGGCTGCTGTTTGCAGCACCTTGATTTTCTGTCCTGGCATTGCAGCGGCCTATGTAGCGGAATGTGTTTCGATCTTCGTGGTCCGTCATGACCTCCACGACAGTGTTGTCGTGGTCCATCATGACCTTCACGGTAAAGGTGTTTGTTGGAGTTCTGCTGGAAGAGGACCCTGAATCCCTCCCCTGCTCCCTTCTTAAGTTTTTATTTTTATTTTCTTGGTCGTCCATAAGGATCCCACGAGTAATGGGGAAGAGGTGGTCAGCGCCTGCGGTGCCCCTGCACAGGCGTAAGGCTATTTACTCTGGGAGGTCGCCCTGTATCCCAGAGGCTCCGTTCACGACACCTTTCGACCCCGGTGCCATCCATCCCTTGGTACGGGTCGCATAACGCCACTGGATTGGGGTTTGGATCATTCCTAGTCTGGTTCCTCATCTTAGACCTTCCCGCTTGGGTGGCCCTATCGGTCTAGCTCTAAGAATCATAAGAACACGCAAGCCCACTTACCCGGCTATTGCCTTTGTCAAGGTGAGGATCCTTCGAGCGGTTTTACATAAGTTAGAAAAAGATGAAAATATTTTACTTAAAAATAAACAAAAAATGGGTAAAAGGAAAAGTTAAATAAAAATATAATGATCGTTCTCGTATTGTTTAAAATTTAAATGGTACCAAATTTAGACGTAACAGGCAACTTATTAATAAAACAAAATTATTATTTTTTTGTACTCTAATTTAAATCAGGTAAATGAAGATTATCTCTTAGACTGTAATATTTCTAAAAGTAGTTCTGAAAAATCGTAATCCGAGTGATAGTGATAAAATTTTAGAGGATAATCTCTGATCTCTTTGACTTCCTGATAATAATGTATTATCTGATAATTTGCGTTTCTTACGTATTAATGATAATGTTAATTTTGATAATGATAGTGAAAATGTGTATCACAGTGCTTCATCTACTAAGATTGATGACTCTCATTTCTTTGCCGAAAAACCTAAAAATACTATTCAAACACGAACTAGAGTTTGAAGGCCTCATAATCATATAATGATTTTCTTTGTTATTAGCCTTAGTTTAAATTATTGAAATAAAGAGCGGGTCGTGTGATTATTTAAGTATGTAAAGCTACTTTCATAATTTAACTCAAGTTGGTAACTTCTTGTTACTTTTGATTTAGTTATTTATTTTTAATTTTGGCAGAACATAAAAGCACGGCCTGCTACACCTTGTTTTTATTTTTATTTTCCTTTTTTAACATACATATCCAAAAAGATTTTTGGTTGTATTATCTGTTTTTGTAAACACTAAATTAACAACCGCCCACCTATGGATATGAGTTTAGAGGATATTTTACAGTTTTTATTTGACTTCGTTTTTCAAGATGGCTCTGCTTGACATCATTGTAATATGTGTACTCAGTGTGTCAACTTACTTTGTTTAGATTCTCCTTTAGCTCTTATTTCGTTACTGTTTTACGTATCTGTTTGCTTAGTAATCTGTGGCATACATAAATTGATATTTACCGTGGCATATAGCCAGAAAGAAATATATTTTTGGCTTTATATTATGTGTTTTACCTTTATGCTTCGTACTGTTAAATATTTAAAACCAAATATTTACACCAGCAGGCGAAATTTATAAGGTTAGGCAAAATACGCAGCACATAATCTTAAAGTGCAAAAAATCAATGATAATAATAAAAATACTGTTATTATTACCTATACAGGGTAAGTTTTTTAAAGTGTTACAATGCAATATGTCGAAAATAATTTTAAATATTTTCATGAAATTGTGGTAAGGTAAAAGTACAGAAAGAACATATTTTACGTTATTTATGACATTTTTTCTTCCCTTCCTTTAAGAGGTAAGGAGTAACTTTAAAATTTCAAATGGGACTATGTGTTTTTTTATTTTTGAATCCGAATCTACATAAAAAACTAAGTCAAGTTGTTTAAAGTGCCCCTCTTTGACTTCTAAACGCTTTTTGACTCTTAAAATAAATTTCGTTCTCGCTCTAACATTGTTGGTGTCACTAGGAGATAAGCAGAATAGATTCGATCTCTTATGTTATCTGTTGTGGGTGCAGTAGCCATTGCTTTGTTCTTTATAAAGCTCTACCACCAAGGAAGTCAATTGGACTTGAATCTAGCGAACAAGAAAGTAAATGACCCAAACACCTCGATCATTCACCTATTTTCAAATATTTGATCCAAGAAATTATGTGCCTGTACCGCATAATGGGGTGGGCCCTGCTAAAACCATAGGTCAGGATTTCTGTGTTGGATTAGTAACTGAGGTAAATGGTTTTTTAAGAAAATCTGTGTTCACCTGTCCATTTAAAAGCCCTTCAAAAAATGCGGACTAATAACTCTATCCCCGAAAATACTATAGCCACGTTAATTGACCAGGGATGTTGTTTTGGCCCACTTTCATTCAATTAATATTATTTGTTATTTGGCGCTTTGTAATGCCTATTGTGTCTACTGACCTGTGGAAAAACAAAAATAAAAATTAAATATGTGCATATAAAAAATAACTTGAAATTTTCCCTTCCTGCAATTATGAAAAGAGGCTTTATTAGAAAAAATAATGTTTCTCAAATAATGGTCATTTTTGCGCTTTTTTTTGTATCCTACAGCTCTTGGTGAGGCGTAAAGTGATAAATATAAAACTTAACAAAATATTTTGCACTCAGGTTACGTGAGTAATTGATGTTATATTCCAGCATTAATATTTTGTGGTTAGTTTTGGTTACTTTTAGTTCTGTTATAAGTTAATAAAATGGTATATAAACATTAAATATCAAAACGACCAATACCATTTTTCAATCATTTACAAAAAAAAAAACTTCTTTTACAAACGCAAACATAACCTCAATACCTAACGTGAACAACTTAAACAATCGTATAACGGACAACGGATCGCAAAGTGGTAGACTCTTTTGGCACATTTCAGCATTAAATGCGTAGTAATTATCCTTTTGAAAACTGGGTACTTCTTCTACAGCATCTAATGCAAGCCGCCCATTATGTATGAGGATTAATAGCAACCGCTTCTAGGCACTGCCATATTATCATTTATTTGTATTTTGGTCCAAACTTTTGCTTTCAGACTACCAGTTGTATAACCGCTGATTTTGGGAAAGCTTTTTGCCACACCACTGCAAAATCCCCCTCATAATTCTTTTTGGGCCTTCAAAGATAACACAAAAATTTCTTTTATGTTTGTTAATTAAAAATATTAATTCTTCAAAATTCTCAACTGACCTAAAAAGACATTACGGATTTTTAAGAAAATGCATTTTAGTCCAATTAAACTATCTTTGGATCATTATTCAGTTATACGTAAAGCAATTATTATTTTTTTTATACACAGAACTAGTAGATTTGTATTTGGTATTTGTTAGTCAAATAAGGTTTTTACGCTGCCAGCAATACACGTAGTGACTAGGGAATGTGTTCAGGGAATGACATATTTTAGTCACTATGTAAAAAACATAATTTTTCTTTTTTTTTTTTGGCTCATTTTAAAGATAGAAAGAAAATAAAAGTATCTTTTAACTTTAAGGTTTACATAATAAATTAATGGTATTAATATATTATTTTTCAAGAAAAAGTTTCTTTTAAAGTAGGACAGTCTAAAAACATTTTTGGGATACAAATTCTTGTCGTCCTAATTAAAATAATAAACACCTGCATTGATTTAAGTGTAATTGGCAGCTGCAAAAAAAAATATTTTTAATTATTAATGTACAATTAAGTTAAAAAGTTAGTATATTGGGAGAAATAATAAATTATAAAGATTTGTATAAAAGAAATATCTTATTAACACAATAATTTATATGTATTTCCTGAAAAACAATTTCATGTAAAAAAGATATCCCCTATATCTCTTAGGCCTGGTATTTTCATTAACGGATAAAAATTTTTTTTGGGATATTTTCCATAATAACAATTGAAACCATGAAAATTATCCGGATAATGTTGTCCGTTAATGAAAGTACCAGTCCTTATTCTATGAACTATTTAATTACTGCAGTACGAAATTACTATTTTTACATCCAATATATTTTTTTGCAAAGTTCTTTTAAATATTAAAATTTTCTGTGTTAACTTTAATAAATTTTTTAGATCATAAATAATTGGCAAAAATTACTTATATAAAATTACATTTGTAATTAAGAAAAGGAACGTATTCCCTTATTTCTGCCACATGCCTGTCAGATAAACGACATATAGCTAAGTATTAACAAGACTCATTAAAATATCCTTGCAAACATTTCCTAACTTAATATTAACGCCAATTATTTCTCTATCAGTTTCAGAGATTGGCACTAAATATAAACTGAGATTAATTTCCCAAACTAATTGGATGTACCTTTACATAGCTTAAGGCTTACAGGAAAGCCTATATTTTTTTGTGGAAAATCCATGATTTTACCTAAATAATTATGTTGTGGTCTTTTAATAAATTCTAACCTTACACTAAAGCACCCACACAATTTTATTTTCATGTTGTTTGTAATAAATATTTTTTTCTACAAACGTGTTAAAAATTGAATTTTTAACGCTAATTTATGCCTACTACATTTTATTGATACATTATGGTAGGTAGATTTATCCAGAGTAGACAAAATATTTGCTTTATTTGCGTGGAAAATTATTGTTTTAATTTAATACATATTACTAAAACTATTTATTTACAAGAAGTTTATTACTTACTGCTCTTTACTATCTATCTATGCTTTTAAAAACAAAACAATTCAAATAACTTCATGTAATAACTAGGTATTTGTATTATTGGTATAGGTCCGATGCGCCGCAAGGCCTTTGTCGAAATCCAAGTTAAACGCTTTCTACGGTGTAAAACTTGATCTAAGAATTTTTGCATCGCAATGAAAAGATGTTTTTGGTTTTAGAAACAGCGCATATACATATAATAATTTTTACACGCGCGCCAGATAAGATAGGGTTTGGAGTAGCTTAAGAGCGTTTTGTACAAATTCACATATAATTGCCCATTTTTCATTGTTAAACTTTTCAGCGGACACCAAACTCTGAGGCGCGAACAAATTTTCTTCAGTAGAAAACAACTTAGATTTTCTCTCGCAACCATCGAGCATATACTACTAGAGGTAGCCTTGCAACTTGGTCGTGCGAACACTCCACGTGAGCGAAAAATAAGAGTGCAACATTTTCCCTTGCTTAAAAGTGTATATTCTCCGCCGACTAAATTAAACCCCAAAACCAAAAAAAAACTTTTTACTTTTTTTTGTCTTTTTTTTTTTCGCCGAGATTTTTTCGGCATTTTTTACAAAATTATAATTTTTAATGCAAGGAAAAATAGAACAGTTAGCCTAAAAAATTAAATTAAAACATTCTGCATACTCTTGCGTAAGCTTCAAGTAAGTGCAATCTCTTCTGCACCGCAAGAGCATGCAAAATGTTTTAATTTAATGGCGCTAACTGTCCTATTGTTTTCAGCTTGCATTAATAAATATTATAATTTTGCCAAGTCACATATCCGATCAAGCCTTACAGTATGCGTAAGAGAAAAAAAAGAAGAAAAGTACAACTTTTCTCTCTTGGTTTCGCCCGCCCACCACTCAGAACGTCGAGCGAGAGGAAAATGTTGCACTTTTATTCTTTTTTCTCTCACGTAGAGCGTTTGCACGACCACGTAGCAAGGCTGCCTTAAGCAGTATATGGTTTTAAAGGGTTTCGATAGAAACTGCGTAGATTCAAAACTTGGGTGCTCTGAAAAGTTTAACAATGAAAAAATTCAATTAATATGTGAAATCGTACAAAACGCTTTAACTACACCCCCTATTCATCTAGCAAAGGGCATAAATTGTTAAAATTAAAAACGGTTTTAAAAAGTTTGAAAACGTCATTGCGGTTATTCAATGATTTTAGTAGGGAACCTGTCAAAATATGACATTTGGTAAACATTCTAAACCGTTTTTCTTTTTACAATTGCTAAGTCCATTGACAGATCATCACTCGGTCGTTAGTTATATAAATTCAGTTGTTTTTAACAGCATAGATAGATATTAAAGAGCACCAAGTAATAAACTTTTTGTAACAAAATATTTTTACTTATATGTAATAAATTAAAACTATAATTTTCCATAAAAATAAAACAAATATTTTGTCTACCCTAGATGAATCTACACCTACCGAAATGTATCAATAAAATGTAGTAAGCATGAGTTATATTAGAGAACCTGTTAAAAACCCAAATTTAAAGAAGTTCTGCAGTATTGGTCTTTGAGCTATCTATTGTGCTGCTTGTTTTTGAAGAAAATATATAAAATTACTTTGTTGAAGTGTCGAGTGTCGAACCAATTTTTTTTATATTCGGTGCAAGGTATTTTTTTTTAATGTTTATTTGATTTTAAATGCAAAATCCCGAACTAAATTATTCTTTAACAAATAAT
>JAHBCN010023661.1:0-12465 GCA_019359885.1 Listronotus oregonensis | reverse complement strand
TCATTAATACTTTTAATAAGACCTGTCAAGACTCGTTGGTCATAAATTAGTACAAAAATATGCCAAAACTCGTTAGCCACAAATTAATATAAAAATATTACAAACTCGTTGACATTTTTTAATAAGACCTGTCAAGACTCGTTGGTAGTAAATTAGTAAAATAATATGCCAATACTCGTTAGCCATAAATTAATATAAAAATATGCCAAAACCCGTTGACATTTTTTAATAAGACCTGTCAAATCGTTGGTCATAAATTAGTACAAAAATATGCCAAGACTCGTTGACATTTTTTAATAAGACCTGTCAAGACTCGTTGGTCATAAATTAGTAAAAAATTATGCCAAAACTTGTTAGCCATAAATTAATATAAAAATATGCCAAAACTCGTTGGCATTTTTAATAAGACCTGTCAAGACTGTTGGTCATAAATTAGTAAAAAATATGCCAAAACTCGTTGACATTTTTAATAAGACTGTCAAACTCGTTGGTCATAAATTAGAAAAAAAATTATGCCAAAACTTGTTAGCCATAAATTAATATAAAAATATGCCAAAACTCGTTGGCTTTTTTTAATAAGACCTATCGAAACTCGTTGGTCATAAATTAGTACAAAAATATGCCAAAACTCGTTAGCCATAAATTAATATAAAAATATGCCAAAACTCGTTGACATTTTTAATAAGACCTGTCAAGACTTGTTGGTCATAAATTAGTACAAAAATATGTCAAAACTCGTTAGCCCTAAATTAATATAAAAATATGCCAAAACTCGTTGTCTCGAGAATAATTCAAAAAATATGCAAAACTCGTTGGCCATAAAATAATACAAAATATGTCAAATTGCCAATATACATAATTATACTTCTCTGTCAAGACTCGTTGAAATCATATAAAATAAAAATAATTTTTATGGCCAAAATTTTAAAATATTAATCGAGCTTCGTCGTTATATTCCAAAACTCGTTGGTATATTATATACTTTTTAAAACAGATAGTGAGGTACTACGCTCTGAATCTGATGGTTCATAACCACAACTCATTGGAGAAGGCTTACGTATTTTTTTTTTTTTTTCGTTTCCTCTCCTTTTTAAGTCGCGCCACCTCCTTCGATAGCTTTTTAATTGACTCGTTACCACAGATTCTCGTCATAGGTAGAACCCGAATCATCTTCATCCGAGAAGACCCGTTTTCGAGACTTTTGCGCCCGTTTACTCATTCTGACATGTTATATACGAAACCGACCGGGCGACGTGGTTCCACCGCACGCAAAGAATAATGAAGTATCCAGGGTTGCGCAGGGAATGGTACAGCGGCGAGAGGTTTTTTGTCTGACTTTAGAATGCGTGGCTCCACCTGGCGGCGAAAGAGTGAACTACATAGTGATCTTGAAGGAAGAGGCGGGAAAATAATGAACATTAAAGTCAGTAAAAACATATTATGCTATAAAACATGCTTTTTCATGATTTTTTTTATTAGCTTATTGCAAAGCCACATGAAAATAAAGGCCAAAATATTTTTTCCCGATTTTTTGGCCCCGAAACGCCAAAAATCAATTTTAAGTTTGAATTTTGTAGGCCCGTGACGTCACGGCCCTAAATTTTCTATTGGTGGAATTTCTGCTTTGTTGTCAGCTTTTTGTTATTCGATACGCCTATCATCAAATATCGATATGCGCAACATCTACAAAGTTGGCGTTTCCTGTCAATTGTCATATTGTCAATGTCAACCTGTATAACCTTATTTATTAATAATTTCTAATTTGTAAATAGTGTGTGTTCTTTTCCCAAAAATTCCAATTTATTACTATAATTATTATTATCGCCAAACTTTCCTTGATATGGAACCCTTTTTACGAGTAAATTTCCGTTATTTTATTCAAAATGAAAAAGTGTATTGTTATTATTTGCGAAACCAGAAGCCGGCCGAGTTTAGGATCTTTAAAAATATTCTTTTTCTTCCAAAACAAGACGATAGGAGAAAAGCCTGGTGCCGCTGTAGGCATTGAGAAAATGCCCAAAGGACATCCTATTATTGTTGTGAAAACCATTTTGATGTAAATTTTTATGTTTATTCCAATTGAAACTATTTAGGTAGTCTGGCTGTGTTTTTTGTGTAAAGTCTAAAAAAGCATTTCGCATTTTAGCATTTCGTTAAAATCGATACGATTGTCGATATCGATAGTTCCTAAACAGACTTGGCATCCATATTTAATTTGATTGGTTAGGGAGTGGCGGGCTATTTAAATTACAATGATAATTAAACCTTAAATAGAAAAGTAAGGGGTTTGTATTTTCCGTGTTATTTAGCAGGTTTGCTTAATTGTGTTTCTACTTTTAATTTTTACACACAACATTATCAATATCAATTGAGTGAAAATACCCTATCGTGTTTCTCATGCAGTAGCTAAGATAAAAGAGTAAATCAAAAAAATCAAACATTTTAACATGATAAGGCTAGAGTTTGCTTTAAATTATAACTTGATACTGTAACTGCTTAACTCCACAGGGTGTTATTAATTTTATGGAAAAAGCCCGTTATAATTGTTACACCCAGTATTTATAAAAAAATAAGTTTTTATGCCAATAGAGTGGTATCCTAACTTTCTGAACGAGACAACTTTTTATTAAAAAAAAATCGTCCAAATCGGATAAGTGGTTTCGACAAAAATTTACTTACAACTATTGGTTACTCTTTGGTGGTGCGTTAATTTATTGGAGACGTGTAGTTATGTAAAATTTTGTCGCTATTATACTAAAGCATTATTTATTTTTAAAAAATATTTGTAGAAATACTCTGTGTTGTTTTGGCGGATCCATTTATTAAAAAGTCCTTATTAAGTACAGGGAAAAACTTTTTTTTAATTAAACCTAATTTTGTAGACAATATTGATTATAAATCCTTAGTTAACGAGTTATATATCATTCTAATAAATTTAAATAGTTTTAAAACAAACATTTACAAACAACCTACTCAGAGAAAAATATACTTACACTTAAATCAAGATAAAAAGTGGAGCTGTAAAAGGTCAATTTGATAGACTTTAAACAATTTGTTTTGATAGAAATACAGACAATAAAATAGGATTTAAAAAAGATATTCTAGTTTAAACTGATTAACCTCGTTATTTAATAAACAACTCTTTTTTTAAATTTAAACTACCAGTAGTGGTTAGGGCACTTGGAGAAGATGACGTCATGGGGTATTTGGAGAAGATCCGACGTCAGCAAACCAGAACGTACTTCATAATCTTAGACTATCAGTATTTAGAGTACAGCGCATGTGTAAATATTTTAGGAATCTTTGGCGAGCCTCTTATCACAGACCTACGTCACAGACCTACATCAAAGATCTACGTCACAGACCAAATTATGTAAGCGTTAAGAAAATTCGAAAACAGGGATATGTGGCGCCATCTGTTCGGGAATAGTGCCTCGTTGGTTGCCTACTTTTTAGGGGGTTTATTATCGATATTATCCTACTGGGAGTTTATTGTCGATATTCTGCTGGATTTGCTAAACGATGAGCAAAGGTCATTCAAGAGTCGGATGGAGCCAATTCCAATATTTATTTCCAAAAATACACCGTCTAAAATTCTATGTCCGCTCAGGTAAAAAAAATGCTGAAGAGAGGGCGCAGCGTACAAAAAAACATTCTGTATAATAGAAAGCAAAACAGTACTAAAATTAGAGTGTATTTGTGTTTAAAACGACAGTAGCAATCGATTCAACAGATTCGGTTAAAATTATTATCAAGGGTCTTAAAGCTGTTACGTCAAGGCAAATCCAAACATACTGTATAACAAACTGTTTTAAAATACTAACATTTAAAAAAATTAATATGACCAAAAATATCCGCAGGCCAAAATTAGAGTGAAAAAAAAAGGCAGTAGCAACCGATTCAATAGATACGGTTAAATTATTATCAAGGGTCTTAAAGCTGTTACGTCAAGGCAAAACCAAACATTCTGTATAACAAACTATTTTAAAATACTAACATTTTCTGCAAAACCTATTTTTAAATTATAAGTCGAAAAGTATCACATTTAGGTAAAAATTTTATATAACCTGAAATAAAGATTTTAATAAAACACATATTTTATGTCCAATAAAATTTCTTGTAACTTTTAAAGGTTTCAAGTTATTAATTATGGAAATTTTTTTGGGACTTAATAATATTCTACAAAACCTATTTTTTAAATTATAAGTCGAAAAGTATTGTTTTTAGGTAAAATTTTATATAACTTAAATTAAAAATTTTAATAAAACACATAATTTATGTCATATAAAAATTCTTGTAACATTAAAACTTTATGAGATAATAATTACGAAACTTTTTTCGAGACTTGGAAAATATTCTACAAAACCTATTTCTAAATTATAAGTCGAAAAGTATCGCATTTAGGTAAAAATTTTATAAAACCTATATTAAAGATTTTAATAAAACAAATATTTTATGTCATATAAAATTTCTTGTAACTTTTAAAGGTTTTAAACTATTTATATTGCACGTATTCAATCACAAAAATGCACAATTACTGCGAAAAAAAGAGTTCGGTGAAAATGTTAAGGCTTTATACTAGTTTTTATTTTAAACAAACAAAAACATTGCTTTGGATTAGAAACACGTACTTTCAAGCACTTTTAAAACAGGCGATCGCGAACCATTCGAACTAAAAATTATATTTATTTTTTAATTCCGTTTGCTTTGATATTCCCAAGAGCTATCTCGGATGTAAAACCACAAAAGGTGATAACTTGAGGGGGGCAACCTTTTATGTCGCGGGACATGGGACACGGGACATCTGTTCTATGTTGTCATCATGGTTTGTCTCTTTCTTTCTCTTTAAGGTGTTATCTTGTCTTCTTATCTCTTCCTGTCGCGTCGCTAGCGACCCAGACTCGTCTGGAGAGAAGAAGAGGTAAGAAGACAAGATATCACCTTAAAGAGAGAGAAAGAGACAAACTACGATGACGTCATAGAACAAATGTTCCGTGTCCCATGTCCCGTGTCCCATGTTCCGCGACATAAAAGGCTGCCCCCCTCAAAGTCACGGGACGTTGATAAGCCTTATTTACATATCTAAAGCAAATCTGATATGAATAAATTATAATTCACTTCAACTAACCAATCACAAGACAGTTGCCAGAAGCCTCCATAACGTCATACGAAACAGCACTGTTTTTCAAAAAAAAAACAGCACTGTTTTTTAAATAACGGCACTGTATTTTCAAATAACAGCACTGTTTTTCCAAATAACAGCCATGTTTTTCAAATAACAGCTCTTTATTTTCAAATAACAGCCCTGTTTTTTCAAATAACAGCCCTGTTTTTTCAAATAACAGCCCTGTATTTTCAAATAACAGCCCTTTATTTTCAAATAACAGCACTGTTTTTTAAATAACGGCACTGTATTTTCAAATAACAGCACTGTATTTCCAAATAACAACACTGTTTTTTAAATACCAGCACTGTTTTTTAAATAACAGCACTGTTTTTAAATAACACCACTGTTTTTCCAACTAACGCTACTGTTTTTCCAAATATGGCACTGTTTTTCTCTGTACTTGATTACCTAAAGGTGTAGAAAGTTGTTTTTGAACCGGTCGATACCTACCTCCTTAGATGTCTCTTTTCCCTTTTGTATCTGGTACCGGTTCCTTAGTAATCAATACATATGATGTACCCTGTATCTGATACCTCCACTAAGCAAAGAACATCTTGAGCACGTTTTGTAACGTTATTTAAAAGTAACTGTGATAACGTTTAATTTAAACGTTATTTTGTCATGTCTGTTTCGTTAAAAGTTAACATATCGACCTCGTTTGCTTAAATGTACCCCGCACAGAGGTTGTTACATTTTTTAACAACGACGCCAAGTTTACAAAGAAAGATTTATTAGCTTTAGTATTAGAACATAACCTTACTATATTTTAAAAATAATTGTGTTTTCCTTTCGTATTTTGTGGTTGTAAATTTAAAGTTTTTTCTTGTAATATTAAAGGGAAATATGGATCGGAAAGTAAGTATATTACACCATTTTGTACTACACTTTAGTTTTTATGTATGTACATATATAGTTAAACTGACCAAAAATCCCAATTTTGAAGGTCAGGTTTTTAAGCCATAAGTCTAGAAAATCCAGCATTAGAAACGACTAATGCTGGATTTTCTAGGATAAAGTTACCATTTGTCCCAAATATTGGGGTAATAAGCCCGGATTTAGTTTCGAGCGATACCTTCCGTTACCTACATAATAGTAATTTATAAGACCGGAAAGTAGTGTTTTGCAGGTTGAGCCAAGCAGTTACTAGGGCGAGAGGTAGGCGAGTCCTGGAAGCTTGGCGAGACCTGCAAAACACTTGTTTTTCGGTCATGTAACGTACAAGGTTTTCTTTTGACCGAAACTATTTAAAAATAATAATAATAATATTTTAATGATCGAAAACAGGTCTATATATTTGCTTGACATGGATTTGACACCTATTATAACAATAAAAATAATTTAAGATACCCACAGTACATTAGTACTAAGGCCTCAGCCTTTGTGGTCTGTCCAAAGATAAAAAAAAATTAACCGAAGTTCTTTTCCGTAACAACCATAAACAATAACAGCTGTGCTGTAAATAAGCAGCTTATCTTTCATTTCATGGATCTGTAAAGAAATGGGTCTAGAAAAGTGACAAATGAGCCCGACAAAAGATTTTTTCTGGTTCTTAATAACCACTTTTTGGTCTAGCCGGAAAAAAGTTACTTTCTGGCCAAAAAATTCTCCAGAAAATGGTTATTTTCCGATCGGTCGAAAAATACTTTTTGGTCTAGCCCGGAAAAAAATTACTTTCTGGCCAAAAAATTCTCCAGAAAATGGGTATTTTCCGATCGGTCGAAAAATACTTTTTAGGGAACTTAAATAGCAAAAATTGAATATTTAAAATACTTCCAGTGAATAAATATAATCAAAGTTGTAACTTAAAGCATTCACTGTGATGTATTATATTTTGTAATTTTAAGGGTAATTATTTACAAGTGGGGTCAACCCTATTTTTGGCATTAGACAGTTGACACATTAATAATAATAATAGAATTATTAAAAAATTAATTATGAAATAAATTGTAGATGCAGTTTAGTCTGTTTTCAAATAACAACTAATCAGAAAGTGGATCGGAAGTTAAAAAGAGAGGCATAGGTTTAACATGCTGGAGTGAAGTAACTAGTATAACTGTAAGTAAAAGTTACCTTAAGGGATAAACTGAATTTTTATTTGGATTGTTTATCAAATAGAAGCAAAATAATAATATATTACAAAGTTTCTAAATGTTTTTTTTTTTAATTGGGTGGTTTATCAGTAGTTTACTCTACCATTTAGTAATGGCTAATCGAGTAGCTAATATTAGAGAAAATTCCGACTATGCTTTAAAAAAAATTGTAGGCTTTTAAGCCATAACAAGGTTTTTATCCTTTATATAAGGGAAATAAAGTATCTATGACACTATCTGCAAATAAAGCTTTTTTTGCCAACCTAGGATATAAAATTATCTTTTTAATAAATGAAGCAATTATGTCAGTAACCAAAAGTTTTGGGGCAAATATTTTAGAAATTTTTCTTTTTCCAGGTGCAACTAGGAGGAAAAAATAGAACAGAATATGGATATTAAAAATACATGTACATACAGTTGATTTTTAATAAACATTTATAAATTATGTAGGCAATTTTTATACCTAATTTTAGACATTTTTATATATTTTTTTAAATATTACATATATAAACACATCACAAATATTTAAGACTTTTTATATAGTAAATTAAGAAAGATAAACATTACCACATGAACATTTTTATATATGAACTGTTATACTTTGTGTAGATTTAGAAAATAAGCTTTCCCTATTAAATAGTCTGTACACAAATTTGGGGAATATAAAAGGAGAGTTGTAGACATCAGATATTTTTATGAATAAATTTTTCCTTATGGTTCATATTAGCATTTTTTATTAGGGATAGTCAGTTGTCACTGGTTGTATCTTGGAAACTATTGTATTATTTCGGGGTGGACGAAAAAATTATTATCAAAATTAACAGGCGATTTATCACAATAAAAGAGTGGAAGCAACATTTACTTTTATACATAAAAATGCTAAAACTTTGAGGTAATTTTTTTTTAATATTGTTAATTAAATAATTTCTTGAGGTTTTAATAATCGATAGGGTATTATACAGTTTTAGTTTTACAAAACGTAAACACAAAGAATATTTAATCAAATCTTTTTTATTTACGTACATTTTTTAAAAGGTATGCTGGTACCTTTTAAAAAATGTTTCACTTTGTCAGTGCTTTTTTGCATAAAAGTAAATTTTCGCCCACTCTAAAAGTTTAACAGAAAATAATATATGAGGAAAGGAGTAAAAAATCGTTTAGTAATTTCCGTGATTGATTACTGTGATACCAACATTTTTATAAAAAGTGTGCCCTTTTTAATTTACTTGGTATCGTGCGCTTCTTAGTGATAAAGTCTCCAACCTAATACGTTTAGTGACTTAAAGCCATCTTCATTATATTAATTCTTATTTTAAAGCTGTACATTAAATCGTAAACAAAATATGATTTACGACCATAATTAATTAAACTTCTGTATTATTACCATAAACCAAACATTAAGGATCCAAAAGATCTTTTAGTGTTAACTAAATAACGGAAATATTACAAACACTAGTTTGTTTATTATCAACATAACGAAACCGTCTATTTAAATCCTTAGAAAATCCTCTTTATAACGTAAGTCATATAACGTGGATGTTTCAGAAAATGTTTGAAACTAGAGCGTTGTATTTTAAACGTAACTATGATTTTGTTAAGTTGAAGGAAATATAACGAAACTATTAGGTTTAAGGCGCTTTTATTGTTTCAAGATATATAACGTAACAAAGGAACAAGAAAACATAAATGTAACGTAATTAGGATGATTTTTTGCTTAGTGGGCTACCTCCTTAGATGTCTCATTTCTCCCCTGTATACCCGGTTCTTCGTCGATTATTATTGTAAATGCTTGATACTTATATTTTCTATGTATTATATCACCTATGTTTTTTTTATTTATGTTTATTGTATCTATATACGTTATAAAGACCACACAAATTTTAATAACTAACAAATGTATTCGGTTTTTTAGCTTGCGAAATGAAATCCGTCTAACAAAAACCTGTTTTTTCAAAATTGTTGTGTGTGAGAACTAAAAATATATACAGCCATTCTATAAAATATTTCTTTTGGTTAACCATACTGGACAAATTTTGTATCATATATGTTTATGAACCAGCGTAAGAAATAAATGTTGTTTTTTTTTATTAATTTATGGAAAGTTTATCATTCAAAAGTTCTTAACAAAACCTAACAACTTGTTGTAGAAGTTATCACCTTTTGTGGTTTTACATCTGAGATAGCTCTTGGGAATATCAAAGCAAACGGAATTAAAAAATAAATATAATTTTCAGTTCGAATGGTTCGCGATCGCCTGTTTTAAAAGTGCTTGAAAGTACGTGTTCCTAATACAAACCAATGTTTTTGTTTGTTTTTTTTTTTCAAATAAAAACTAGTATAAAGCCTTAACATTTTCACCGAACTCTTTTTTCGCAGTAATTGTGCATTTCTGTGATTGAATATGTGCAATTTAAATAGTTTAAAACCTTTAAAAGTTTCAAGAAATTTTATGACATAAAATATGTGTTTTATTAAAATCTTTAATTTAGGTTTTATAAAATTTCTACCCCAATGCGATACTTTTCGACTTATAATTTAAAAATAGGTTTTGTATAATATTTTCCAAGTCCCGAAAAAAGTTTCGTAATTATTATCTCATAAAGTTTTAATGTTACAAGTATTTTTATATGACATAAATTATGTGTTTTATTATAATTTTTAATTTAAGTTATATAAAATTTTACCTAAATAAAATACTTTTTGAATTATAATTTAAAAAATAGGTTTTGTAGAATATTTCCAAGTCCCAAAAAAATTTCCATAATTAATAACTTGAAACCTTTAAAAGTTACAAGAAATTTTATTGGACATAAAATATGTGTTTTATTAAAATCTTTATTTCAGGTTATATAAAATTTTTACCTAAATGCGATACTTTTCGACTTATAATTTAAAAATAGGTTTTGCAGAAAATGTTAGTATTTTTAAATAGTTTGTTATACAAAATATTTGGTTTTGCCTTGACGTAACAACTTTAAGACCCTTGACAATAATTTAACCGTATCTATTGAATCGGTTGCTACTGCCTTTTTTTTTACTATAATTTTGGCCCGCTGCGCCCTCTCTTCAGCATTATTTTATATATATATATATATATATATATATATATATATATATATATATATATATATATATATATATATATATATATATATATATATATATATATATATATATATTATGTCTGGATAAAATTTAAGTTTCCTATTAGAATTAATATTTAGGATACTGCTGTTCAAATTTTAAAAATCTCCAAAACCAACCAAATTTTTTTAAAGCACCCACTAATAATAATTCTTTTACTGTGGTAATAGTAACAAAGTGTTTATATACTTAGGCACAAGCCTTCACTGGTTATTAATCTTATCAGAAATAAACAAGGTGTTTTGTGTTATCGTACAGTAAGAAAAAACGCCAACACATTGGTAGTTTTACTAAAATAGACGGCAGTAGTCAAAATTATTAATTAAAGGAACGATTTATTAAAAACCAAAAATTGTATTTTTATTATTGTGGCTAGATCGGGGAGCTGTCGTTATTTGTATTAATTTATTTTAATATAATTCCGTTCACCATAACAAAATAAATAAGTAACAAAAAAAACTTAACGATTATGGTTATTAATATAACCGCCAAAATGTGGCTATCAAAACATTATTTAAAGATCGTACGTCACTAAAAAAAATATTTATTTATATTATTGATAACAGGTCGTATTATGACAAATCCGAATAGATTAATTTAAATACTATAGGAACCACATTGAGGCATAAATATTTACATAAGGTGCCTAATTCGGAAATGGGTCCGCAGTTTTAAAGTAATTTATTGACATAAAAATAAAACTTTTCATAGGAGTATTTTTGTGAGATATAAAAATAGCGAATCAATTATTATGGACGTGAAAATGAGCGTGCTTCTAGGATCAGTCCTGGAACTTCTGTTGTTTTTGTTTTATCTTAATGATTTATCACAGCTTACAAGTTAGGTAAAATTGAAAATGTTTTCCGACAATACAACGTTATTATTTTCAATAAACCCTTACAGCCAAACCAACATGCATATACTACAGGCAGATCAACGGAGACAGCACTAGACGCAGTCTCACACAAAACCGAAAGATCAATGGACTACAAGGAGTCCGCCTTAGGTGTATTTATAGACATAGTTTGACAAAACGACCTTTACCAAAATATCAGATGCACTTGCTGATTATCATACCCTACCAACAGTAAATGGATGAATAATGAATATGCTCTCTAAACGAGTAATAGAAATAAAGGCTGACGATGTTAAGGTCAGGAGCAAGGTAACAAAGGGCTGTCCTTAACAACGAAAACCTATACACGATAGCATACGCGGATGACGTGGTTATTTTGCTAACAGGCAAATTCCTGAATGTAATCTGCGATAGAATGCAACATACCCTTAGAGAGTTGAACAAAAGCTCTATCTATAAATCCCAAGAAAACAGAAATGGTTCCGTTTACTAAGAAAAAGAAATTAGGGAACCTCACAGCACCCGTTCTTTTTAATACTAAACTAAGCTTCTTAACGGAAGTCAAATACCTTGGTATTACCTTTGATAGCAAGCTAACATGAGATTCTCTCTTGGAGAACAGAATAAAGAAAGCATATATTGCATTTGATCAATGCCACAGAACCAAAGGGAAGACTTGGGGATTCTCTTCCAAAGTAGCCCATTGGATCTACACGGCCTTAATAAGACCCATGGTAACTTACGGTTCCATAGTGTGGTGGTCCAAAACAAAACAGATCACGGCAAAACATAAGCTAGATCAAATTCAAAGAATAGCATGTTTAAACATCACAGGTGCTATAAGGACTACTAGAGCTATGGAGGTGATATTGAATCTCACCCCCCTTGATATATTTGAAAGGAAAGCGGCTTTTATGACTTTAACACGCCTCCGCATAGTCGGTCTAGACACTAATGTAGGCACTGGCTCAACTGGACGACGCCTGTGGAGGGATGTTACAGGAAAACTTCCAATTCTACTGGTAAGAGCGGACTTAGTTGCAGCAAGGTTCGTTTTCAATAAACCCTACACTATCAACATAAGAGAAACAATACCAATAAAGGAACCAGTAGCCTGTACCTGACGGCTCTAAGACCGAGGTGGGCATAGGCTGTGGCATATACTCACCAACCATAAACCTGAAAAATCGGATAAACAATGGGCGCCG
>JAHBCN010023660.1:0-12393 GCA_019359885.1 Listronotus oregonensis | reverse complement strand
TACCAGTGATTTCGTGAATTTGTTTTTTTCAAAATCGGGTGTTATTTTTAAAAGGAAGAAGGAACAGCTGTTATAAAAAATACTAAAATAAAGGGAGATAAAAAAAATAAACTAGTAGAGTTGGTCAAAGTCGTTAAAAATCTCTTAGGGAAGAACCTTTCTTCATTCTTGATATCCTTGATATTGATATACAAAAGAAGTAGATTAATATTGCTTTAAAACAATTCCTGGCGGAGAGAAAACCTGAAAGCTATAGCGAAATAATGTAATATAATAAAATGTTTCTAATACCTATAATACTTTATGGACAACAGTATAACTAAATATTGAAGATATTTTTATGTAAATAACAATCAATTTATGTATAACTCCATAAAACATTAAATTTCTTGGCATCAGACATTTTGTACTTTAGTATTTCTAATATGTACAGCTCGATGTAAAAAAAACTAAAAAACTAGCATACGAATATTTTATTTTATCTTTCGATAGAATATAATAAATTTTTAAAATTTATATCAATAATTACCAATACTTTTATACGATTTAAACAAAACAATCTTTAAAAAAAAGTGGGTAAGTTGAAATAATCACAAAGGAAAATTCATTTCCCGAACGAGTCCTACCCACTCGCAAAAAGTCGGATAGAAAATGTCAAAAATGACATTCGAGAATCCAAATTTTCGATGCGTATAATTTTTAAGGACATTATGCTGATGACGTATGTGACACTGTTTGAGATTCGAGAATAGATCGCCGAAGTGGGAATCGGGAAAAATAACGAAATATTTTCCGGCTGCCATTTTTCAAGAAAATTCTGCGCATAAATTTTTAAGATGTGAGAAGAGCCAAAAGTCAGAGAGAGCTAAAATTTGGTGAATAGGGTGGATGTTGCAACAATTGGTACTTTAATTTACTGATTTTTGGGCTGTTTTTTTTAACAGTGTGAGAGGGTGCGTTATCTTGATAAAATATAAGTTTTCTTGTTTCAAAAGGATACAATTATTCAAAGTTTTCTGTTTTAACCATATGATAAAATACAGTCTGGCGCTCTTCGGTTTGAATGATGTTCGGGGATTTACGTCATTTAGCTGCTGGATTGGGGGATTTGTTAAACCTTAAAATCTGCTATTTTACACTTATAATTTACACCAATTACAACCCTCACAAAAATAAGTGTTGTTGGTGTCGGACTAAGATTTTCTGACGTTTTTTTCCTCTACAAATTTAAAGTCAAAATTGTGGGCCAAACAGCAAAACATTTAAAAAACCCCAAAAAAAAACGACACATTACATTTCCGGAGAAACCCTACCCAAAATGTTTGGACAGACTATATAAACTATAAGAGATACAAAAAATTTCATAGACCAAAACAGAGAGCTTTTCAAATTGTTCATAAAAAAGTAATATAAACATTTTTGACAAGATAAAAAAAAGGAGATATAAACGAAAAAATTTTAACAAAAAATTTCAGTTCAAAAAAAAATTGTTTATTAATATGATTTTTTAGATTTTTTTAAAATAAATCATTTGTTTTATTTATTTGAATCCACAATCACTTAAAAATAACAGAAAAAATCCAAAAATTAAAAAAAATTCTTTTCAAATTTTTTTTCAAAGTATAGTTTGAAAAAATCCTGAAAATTCGGTTTTTTGATTCGAAAAAAATTGCATTTAGAAAAAAAGTTATTGTTTGATCAAATTTTAAGAAAAAGGTTTGTACTTCCCGCGCTTTGAGATGATTTTTAAAATAATTTAAAATTTAAAACCCTCTATTGAAACGGGTCTAGAAAAAGCCCCATAAACGGTATGCGGTAGTAAAAGTTACGGGTTTCGACTACGAATTAGTGGTTAATTATTGTTCTTTCATGAAATTGATGATATAAGGTATCCCTAAGATTTCCGTCCTTTTCTCCCTTTTTTACCCAGTTTCCGAATACCTAACAAGATCAACATTTTTTTGGAACCAACACTATGAAGATTTTGGAAGTTTTGCATTTATTTCTTTTTTTTTATTTTAATATTCCGTGAAATAAGATAAAACAAATTTGGTCCAACCCGGATATTTGTAAAATTTTAAGGTCCTTCATTTTTTATTTTTATAGTTCACGGGTAACGATAAAGAATAAAAACATTTTGGGTTTTTTTGGGTGAGACTGTCGGCGGATCGGTTGCTATTTAAACAGTGTTGTCAAATGTGGGCACAGTTCATTAAATTCAATCGTTTCAATAGTGTAACTTCTTAATTTCGGTTTTTCGGTTTATTTACAAATATTTACGGATATATGCGGGTTTTTAAAAATTATTTGAAAAGTACTTAATAACTTTCGGTATAAAGGTTATTGAGTTTTAGCTTAAATAGATCATTCAAGGTTGGATATTTTACAGTGTGTTAAAAATTTCTGGAAAAAAAATATATAAGAATATTTTAATTCTTATTTATTGTTTATCACAATAGAAAATATTTCATTGTAATTAATAATTATAATATTTGTAAAAATATGGCGGAGCGATTCCGAAGTCTTCTGTCGTTTTTTTTTGCGTAGCCGATCAAACCTTTAGGTTTCTTTGAGTATGTCAAGGGCAATGAAATCGTATTTTACGACATTTTTTTGGTCTTTTTAAATTAATAAAAAGTGATTTTTTTTAACTTACAAAAAATTGATTTTTTTTGTTTCCACCCCAAACTTTAAAACTATCAAAGATAAAAATTTTTTTTTTGGCAAATTGCCCACAAAGGCCTTTTAACCTTATAAACAGTTTGGGCAAATTGCATTTCATTCCTCTAAAAATCATATAAACTAAAAAAATTTTTGGTATTGAAATTTTCCAACTAAACTTTTTTTTTTGAAAATATTTTCATACATGCAGCGAAGAAAATATAGCCAAATAATAACAAAAGTTTTGAAAAAAAAAAAATTTTTTCCAGAGGTTCGTTTGGCAACAGCGTTTTTTTCAGACGTAAAAAATTTTGGGACCCAATAGCCCCGCATGGGATAGGCGTAGTTAAATAAACATTAGTAGTGGTGGGTCGAAATTTAGAGGTGCTGTATGTTTTAAAATTTTAAAACAATGAAGGAATTATTTGAAGAAAATTGTGTATGATGGATACAAATCGTTTTACAAAAGACCAGAAAGCTTTTCAACCGCTGGTCGGGCGACCACCATGGCACAAGTGGTCCGGGAGAAATTTTACAGTCCGCGGACAATTTTCGATCCGCGAAAAAAATTTGCTTATTAAAAAAACAATAAAACTAAATTTGGTCCGGGGCCAAAAAGGTTAGAAAAAGGCCTAGAATAAATTTTAAAAAAGGCTGAAAAAGGAGAAACTGCAAAAAAAATTTTCAAAATGTAAAATAAAATTAAAATAAATTTATAAAACGTCAAAACTTACACAGATTCTCAAAAAACTATTATCATAATTTGCAATCAGACAGGGGCCGCGCCGGTCCTTCTTATTGTGACACTAAACTTAAATGCGCTAGTTTTAATATTAGAAAAATGTGTTTTTTTTTGCAGCAATAGTAATAATAAAAGAAGAAAAGTTATATAAAAAATCTGTTTAAACAAGTAATTTAAATATTATTAGGTACCTTCATAGTATAGTGGTTACCTTTATATTAGTTTATATTTTGTACTGAAACAAAATACGAATTTCAATTTTATCCTTATAAATCCTGTTTAGGGTATTTATTTTTTTACATAGTAGAAAAGCTACCTATCAAAAAAGTAATAAAACTGCCAGGAATAGAAACGACATTAATATGATATCTAAATTACGTGGCTATAAAGATTTATTTGCGTTTGATGAGAAATATCATAAATTATGTTACAGCCACTACATCTCTGGAAAGAAACATAAAATCGCACAAAAATAGGAAAACGGTTTCCGAACCTACAGAAAATAGTTCGACAATATCTACCTTTTCTGCGAGTATTGGTAGTGATGTTCAGATCTTTTACTTCCCAGAGAAATGTCCAAATTTAAACTTTATTAAGAGCGCTGCCATAATACGTAGTGCAATGGCTTTATGTCAACCCAAAATTGAATTTCCAACATGTACTTGGGTGAAAGAAAACTAAAATGTTGTAAGGAGTGTAAATTTCGTTCCGCAATATCATTATTAAAGATTTTAAGGCAGAAATGGATTAAATTTACCTAAATGCTACTAATGAAGCGCCTAAATAACTACTTACATATTACATTTTTTTAAAAAAATCACCCACGAATTGGACGATTTTTAAATTTGCAATGTAAAATATTCTTTGTATTATTATTTAAGGCAAAAATTGCGGATGATGTAGTTTTCACCAAGAAAAGCGCAAATATAATTAGGGAAAATAAAAAAGCCTCTCTTTAACTAACCAGCACTAATCATGACCGACCAGAACGGCGCATTTATAATAAAAAATTTACAATTTAACGAGGAAAACCAAAACCGGAACTAACCAGATCTAGATCATAGTTTGAAAGTTGTTGTTTGTTAGTTCTGGTTAGTTTTTGATATAAAAAACAACCATCAATAATACCAAATTATTACAAAAAGTTCGGCAACATTGTTATTCAAGCAGCATTCAGACATGTCAAAGAATAGCTTCGTATCATCTCTTTATATGGAAAAATAATTATATATTCCTGTTTAAAAAGACCTTTAACGAAGCCCTAGTTTATATTTAATGTATGTACTATATTTCTCAAATTTAATTAAAAGACACAAAGCATCCGCAATTTTTTGTTGCTAAAAATGTTTAAAAAATAATGAAGTTTTGAATGAATAATCAAAAAATAACGAATCCCGTGGGTGGTTTTTTTACCAAAATAATAAAAAAAAGTTGAATAAACCAACTTATTAGGTGGGTAATTAATAACAATGATTGATATTTTTGTATGGGTTTAAAAATCTATCCACCTGTTTTTGATATTTAAATTTTTTCTTTTCTAAACAACTTAAGCAGCCCTTAGATCTGCGTAAACCTGTTGATACAACTTTAACTACCTACTACTTCCACCGGACCGTAAGATCTTTGTAGTCGGCCGGCTCGCTAAGCCCAAGCGCGCAAAAATATGACTTTGGCCGTTAAAAAAATATTACTGACTCAATACTATAAAAGGAATCTAAAAAATTTTTGTTTTAAAAACTTTTTTTAAACATTAGCTACAATTTGTACGCAGCATGTATGTATAAATTTTCAATAATAAACTTTTTTCTCGATTGCCTAAAATTACGCTACTAAAAATAACAATTTTGAGTTTCGTACTATTTTAAAATTTAACAAAAAAATATCAGCTTCAAGTAGGACGTTGTTTGAAGCGCTATTGTGTCTACTTTAATCTAAAAAAATTTAACTTGATAGCATGAATATTATTAAAGATAGAGCAGTGGAGAAGTTAAAATACGTGTTTTATTGAAAACCGATTTTTTTTTGGGTTTTTTCGAAATAAAAAAAGTCTCGACCACTAAAAAATGTCGTAAAAAGTGATTTCGTGTACACGATTACCTTATTAAAGAATCCCACTAAGTCTGGTTTGGTTCTACGCCGGTTTTTTTTTCTCGATAACTAAGCGACTTTTCTTCCAAATTTTTACCCACTAATATGAGTACCACGGCTGAACAGAAACTTAAAAGACTCACTTCTAAGAAGGAATCTTTGTTTATGATTTTACAAAATATGTACGATCTGACAAAAGTTATTGCTAATCAAAAACACAGGGATAAATTTGAAGCGTTGTATCCATCATTGGATTTAACTAGGAATTCTTTAATTGGGGTGATCGATGAAATTAATGATATTGGGTTTGAAGTTGAAGAAAATTTTCTCGGATTACAAAGTACTCTCTACTATTAATGAGTTGTGTTGCTTATTGAGGTAGCAGCAGCAAAATTAAAAGCTAATAAGACGGCTCCTTCAGAGAATAATCCCGTAGATCCAAATCGGATATTGCCTTCTTTACCAAAAATAGAATTACCGGAATTTTCAGGTGAAATTCGTCAATGGGAAACCTTCTATGCAATTTATAAAAGTTTAATTCATGACAACCCTACTTTAAATAATACGGAAAAAGTTCATTATTTGGTAGGACGTTTACGCGGCTCTGCTTTAAGCATTTGTTCGGGTGTAGCACCAACGGGAGATAATTATGAAATAATTTGGCAGTCACTTCGACAGATACCAAGATAAGAGATATTTAGCAAACAATTATTCAGACCAGATTATGAATTTTAAATGTTTACATGCCGAATCCGCGAAAAATTTAAATTTATTTTTGAAAGATTTGATGTTGCTGTTTGTGCATTGAAAAAATTAAATTTGCCTGATCTAACGGACTTTATTTTATTTTATCAAGCACGCCATAAATTAGATAAGGAAACAGTTAAGGCATTTGACAGTTTTCATCGGAGGTAGAAATTCCCACATATAGTGAGCTTATAGGGTTTGTAAAGGAGCAGTCAAAATTATTAAATTTAACTAACATATCAGGTGCGCCTTCACCCTCCCATCGTAATCCAAAGTTGTTTTCTGGTCAGGTTAGGGATGATAGAAATACAAACCTACTCCTTGTGTTTTCTGTAATAAAATTGGGCATTACTTGGGACGTTGTGAAAAATTTAAGATGCTTTCCCCCATCAAAGAGATATGAAACGGTAAAGGATAGTAATTGGTGCTATAACTGTTTATCTCCTAATCACAGAGTGAGGTCATGTCCTACGGACAGGACATGTTCGAATGTTCTAAAAAACATCATATTTTGCTGCACACGGGAAAACCTGCTGATAAAGTAAAGTTTTCGGAAACGGATGAATCGATTTCTACAAAAATACAATCGGATGAACCACAATCACTTTGCTCTACGGTTTCGGAAAAATGCAAAGTACAATGCAATAAAACGGTTTTGTTATCCACGGTAGTTGTTCATGTATTAAATAGTCCTATTTTAAATGGAACTGCGAGATTTATTTTAGACAGCGGTAGTCAATAAATCTATTAACGGTGAAATGTTGTAAAAAACTTGATTACCGATTTCCAAGGCCTATTCGTTGGTGGAAGGCTTAGGGCAAAATTCTCAAGTAGTGAAAGGTAAAAACGGACTTAGTGATCGGTCTCGACATATATCGAATTATAATTTAAGTGCTCTTTTAGTAGAGAAAATCACTGATAAATTACCGGGGTGTGTATTAATCCGACGTTCTTTCGGATGGAAAAATACCGTTAGCGGATAGTAGATATTTCGAACCGGGCGAAATAGACGGTATTATAGAGCGGGTTATTCCCTTTTATTTTCGGAAAAAGGCGGTTAACCACAAATGGTGGGTCACCGATCGCTATGGAAACTGCTTTCGGGTACGTAATAATGGGTCAAGTACCTACGGCGGAAGCGGCAGCGCAATTAACATTTTTTACTCAAGAAACTGACACATCTATTGAGGAACTATTATATAAATTTTTTGACCAGAAAGTAGTCCCGAGGAATTAGAATGTGATAAAATATTTTTTAAAACATATTCGCGGGATAAAGTCACGGGACGATTTAGTGTTACTCTACCATTTAAATACGATCCGGTTAATTTAGGAGATTCGATGAAAAATGCTCAGCGTCGGTATTATCATTGGAGAAACGGTTGGATGTTTCCAAATTTGCGAGTGGAATATAATAATGCCATTAAGGATTTATTAATCAAGGTCATATGCGACTCTTACAAAATAATGCGACTCATGAATTAGCTTATTACATTCCTCACCACGCGGTTTTTAAATCGGATAGTACTAGTACTCCTCTTCGAGTTGTTTTGGATGCAAGTGCACCCTCAGATTCACATGTGTCATTAAATGATATTTTGTATAAGGTCCAAAATTAAAGCGGATATTTGCACGCTTTTGTTAAACTTTCGGTTGTTTAAAATTGCAATAACAGCAGATATTCGGCAAATGTATCGGCAAATAAATATTGTAAAGGAACATTGGCCTTTTCAGCGTTTATTGTGGCGCTTTAGTCCGGAAGAAAAGGTGGATATTTATGAGCTGACTGTAGTAGCTTTCGGTGTAAAATCGTCTCCATATTTAGCGTTGGCGTTATTCAGCAATTGGTAAATGAGGAAGAGGAAAAATATCCTTTACTGCTAGTTTTATAAATAGAGATATTTATATGGATGATTTGGTTCTAGTACCGAGTCTGACGAACAGCTTATCAATTATATCAAGAGTCAGTTCAACTTTTTAAAGGGAGCCTTTGAATTAAATTTTCGACTAATTCCCAAAACTTATTAAATAAAATTCCGGTTAACCAACGGCTTTCAAAGGAAGTATTTTTTAAAACGGACATAAAAATTTTAGGCATGCAATGGGATCCTGAACTAGATATTTTCGATTTAGATTGGATACTCCAGGCAAAACATGTACAAAGCGGTCGATTCTTTCCGCGGTCGCACGTTGTTACGATCCTATCGGACTTATATCACCTTTTATTTCTTTTAAAATTACTTGTAAAAGAACTATGGAAACTAAAACTCGGATGGGATACCGAACCTCCCAGAAATATTATACGGATTTGGGAAAATGCCCGCTTAGAATGGAATGAGTTATATAATTTCGAATTGCCACGGCATTTGGGTTGAGAAAAATACCCCAATTACAATTTTGCATGCGCAGATCTACCAAAACGGCTACGGCGCAGTGGTGTATTCTAAGGTGTTTACAGAATGTGACGGTCCGGTGGTTAGATTAATCTGTGCAAAGTCAAAGGTGTCTCCATTTAAATTAGTAACTGTTCCTCGGCTGGAATTATGTGCGGCAGTTTTTTTATCGAATTTAGTTAAGCATATTATAAACATTTGCTGATAGGGCAGTTGTTGCAAGGGTTGGTTTTTTCAACTAAGGTTGAATTGGCTTAATTCACCGTTTGTTAAAGATATTTTTGAGCAAATCTGAGCCAGATTAAGGAAAATATACCGGATGCCCATTCGATATATTGAAGGAATTGGAATCCGGCAGATTTTGTCTAGAGACCTTACACCAAGACAAGTTAAACCCTTTGGGTGGGTCCTGAGGGATAAAGTCAGAAAATTGGCCTGTCAAACAAATAAATACAAGGCCAGTGAAAGGTTAAATCGGGAAATTCGGATTTTGCCGGGGTATTTTTATGACAGATGAAGAAATCAGTCATCCTCTCAAGGTTTGTTGAAAATTGTTCCTCTTGGTTAAAAATTTTGCGCATATGTTTGGGTTTAGATTTAAAAACTTATTCCGATGGTCACATCGGGGCGAATATTTGAATAAGGCCGAAAAACTTTACTCAGGGGTCAAAAAAACATTTTGACAATGACATGAAATTTTTTCAAAAAATTAAATTTGGAAATTAAAACCTTTCTTGCACGGGGCTGTTGGGGTAGGTGGTGGCTTAAACATGCCCCCCAAAAACATCCAATTTTTTTTCCGGCTAAATACGTTATGGCCTTGAGATTTCAATCAATAATTAATTTACAATGGGCCCTTATTATTCTTAGACAAAAGTATTGGATTTTTTGGTAAAGTATAATTCGAAAAGTATTAAATTAATCGATGTTTCCGAATGAAACCGATAAATTTGACGCCACTGATGGCCGATTTACCTGCTCAAAGAGTTTCACAAACTGCCTTTTTTACACACGGGTGGATTATTTTCATTAGATAACTTTAGGTAAAAAACGGGGCGCACAAGTTCATAAGGCATATGGCTGCCTATTTTATGTATGGGGCCATTCATTTAGAACTTTAGTTCTCTGTCTACAGCACATTTTTTGGGCATTTAAAAGATTTTTACCGACGCGGTCCGTGTCATTGTACCGGACCAAGGCACCAATTTTGTAGGAGCGAAAACGGTTTTGGGAAATTAATGAACTTGTCAGTTCAGGGAATATAAAGACGTTCTTCTTTCCGAGTTAGCGGTTGATGGAGGGAATGGCAATTTAACACTCCCTTCGGACCACATCAGGGTGGCTTATGGGGGTTAAAGGGTAAAAAATCATCTTTATAGAGTGGTGGGTGAACAGTTGTTAACTTATGAAGAGCTGGCTACTCTGCTTACTCAATTGAAGCATTATTAAACTCTGGGTTTATGCGACTATCGGCAGATAGTTCGGCTCCGGAGGCTTACCCCGCTCATTTCTTGACTTTCTCCTTAAAAGTTTCCCAACTGAGGATTTGAGCATCTCAATTGGTTGGATGGTTCCGTTGAAGATAAATGGTGCAGGATTTCAAACGTTGGCGATGGAGTATTTGAAAGTTTGCAGGTAAGAGAAAAGTGGACGGAAAACCTTCAAGGTAAAGGTTGGGACGGTAAATTTTAAAAAAGTGATAATTCTCCTCCCCTTCATTGGCCTTTAGCCATAATTGAAAAGTTCACCCAAAAGAGGAGTTTCGGAACGTGACAAAAAACAAGTAAAGGATTTATACCCGTCCAAGGTAAAATATGTCCTTTACCGTCTCAAAAAGTTTTTTGCGGTGGTACATAGAATTTTTTTTTTATGATTTTTTTTTTTAATTTGATTTCTGTTTTGTTTGTGGGTGTTTAATGAGATAAAATATTCGACCGGGTTTTTTGGGTTTTTCTTTTATATATTAATTTAGGTTTCTTTCGAAAAAAATGTTTCAGGGTGCGGGGTATGTTTGACAAATTCCTTAAGAAAAAGGTTTGTATCAATTGGCAACCGCGCTTTGAGATGATTTTTAAAATAATTTAAAATTTAAAACCTCTCTATTGAAACGGGTTACAACAAATCGCATAAAGGTATGCCGAGAAAAGTTACGGGTTTCGTTCTTGCAATTAGTGGTTAATTATTAGTGTCTTTCATGAAATTGATGATATAAGGTATCCCTTTTCCGTCCTTTTCCCCTTTTTTACCCAGTTTCCATTAGAATACCTAACAAGATCAACATTTTTTTTGGAACCAACACTATCGAAGATTTTGAAGTTTTGCTATTTATTTCAATAAGGGATATTTTTTTTAAATATTCCGTGAAATAAGAAAAACATTATATAACTTAAATTAAAGATCTTTTAAAAATACATTATTTATGTCCTATAAGTTTTTGTGTATCTTTAATATTTTTAAGACATTGACATTTTAAATTTAAAAAAAACGTTAATATCTAAAAATTTCGCTTTTCTCGATTATTTGTTTTGAAATCCTCCTTACAAGAAAAGGCCTCGGGGCTCCAAATAAATTACGCGTGACGTCATCATATTCAGGCCTATTTTTCCATATAAAATGTATGAAATGTCGCTGGACAACCATCGCGAGGATTGTTGCTTTAAAATTGTACTAGATTATTACAATTAGACACTGACTATTACGCTATTACTACAATAGCTAAAATCCAATAATCCTATTAATTTTCAAAAAATCTTGTTTAATCAATGAAACCCAACAGCACTCAAAGCCAACCTAAAAAGAAAAAATTAGTACAATCTAGTACATTTTTTGGGAGCAATTTTAGTACATTTCTTTATGTCGAAAGCCAACCTGGGTACTTACTAACCTAACTTTTTTGTTTAACGGAGTGTAAGTTTTGCTTTTGTCTTATCTCGTATATTTTTAAGATTAAATCAGTTTTTTTGTTTACCCCATTTGCGGGTTTAAAAGTTCGAGTATTTTTTGTGAATATGCCGTTAATTGTCTCCGGGTTGCCGGGTAATTACACTAATGGGCCAAAAGTTCATGTGTTTGGTTTTCCCAACGACAGGGGAGCTAAAAAAAAATGGTTGCAATCAATTCCGCGAGACGATTTAGTCCCAAATAAAAACACAAAGTGTTAATTCATTTTACTACAGGTAGTATTATTTGGATTATTTCAGAGCAGGATCCAAAAACAGGTAATATTATCACAGAAATTTAAAGAAGCCTCGATTGAGAGATAATTCTGTTCCTACTATTTTCCCAAATTGCCCTTCCTATTTTTCAAAAAAACAAAATCGGAAAAGTAAGGATGAAAAGTTTAAAGAGCTTGATGAGTTTCTTTTCAAGCATTAGAAAAAAGAAAAGAAAACGCTCAAAAGATGCCCCATGTTTTAATGATTTCGATGGATTTTTAGGGCTGTTTAAACATTATAAGGGGATGGTAAATTCAGATAATGTAACATTATTTAAATTTGATTTTTCTCCTGGTCCTATAATAACTTGGGCAATTGTAATTCATATGGACTTAAACTTAGAGACATATTTATATGGCCAGTCTGTGTGTGTTTCAATAACTAATTTAAAGTCTCCTTTTAAAATTGACAATTTGGATGATTTAGGAAAAAGTTATTGATGCAATTGATAATACTGATGTCCCGTTCCCTTAAATCCTAGTAAGAGAACCACCGAGCCTTCGAGTAGTACCCAGTTCGATAAATCATGAGTCTAATTCATACCAAA
>JAHBCN010023659.1:0-12431 GCA_019359885.1 Listronotus oregonensis | reverse complement strand
TGTAACCCCCCCTTTTGGAAGGTGTATTTTAAAACTAGGTGGGTCCAAAGTAAAAATAGTGTGAAATATAACAAAAGCAAAACCCCTCTTGTTGTTTTACAGTCTCCTAAAAAATAATATTTTCAAGCATTGAGAAAAACTTTTGTAAAGCAAATTTTTATCTTATTTAGAACAGCCCCAAATTTGTGGTCCTTTAAAAAACTGCATACAATTAAACTAAAATAAAAAAAATATAATAATCCTTTGGACTAGTCGGGGGAATGGGCCCGTCAACAATCTTTTTTTGTTAAAGAAGTGGGGATTTTCCGGGAGGGCTAAAAAAAGGCGAAGATAAAAGATTTCACCCCAATCTTTTTACTTTGGACGGTTTTTTTTTTTAAAAAAAACAAAATTTTTAAAATTAATAATATTAATAAAATTTATTTTTATTTTAAAAATATACAAAAGGCCTATTTCTTAAGTCCATAAATATTTAAAATTTTTTTTTTTTAAAAATAAGAACATATAAAAGTGTTACCTGTGAACTGGTGGTTTTTCCCTTGTGGGTTTTTCCCCTGGGACCGATAGCCTGTAATGCTGTTGCTTTTTCCCGTTGCCAAAAATTCCTCCATTTCCACCCTTTGCATTTCCTTTGCTTTGGCTACATTAAAAAAAAAAAAAAAAATTAAAAAAACATTATTAAAAAAAAAGGGTTTGTTTCATATAAACTTTTTTTAAAAACCCTACAATTAAATTTTTCTGTTAACCATAAAAAATTTTCTAAAACACAAATTTGGGTTTATCTATTTAAAATTAGAGGTTAATATGCCCTAGAATTTCATTTTTAAACCCAAAGAACAAATTTTCTTAAAAAAACAGGATTAAAAAAAAATCTAATATTTGTAGGTTAATTTTTTTCAATACCTTTGATTTTGCTTTTGGGATCTTCAGTTTTCGACGCTTTTGCCGCTCAAAACTTTTCTTTTCCCAATCTTTCTTTTTTTCCCGCCTTTCTAGATCTTAAAATTTTTTGTTGACCAAAGAAAAAAAAATTATAAACCCCCCTTGTTTTGATCCCCTTTTACTCATCTTCAGGAGTCTTTCCTTTAACATCGCCCCGAATTTCTATCGAGAATCGCTCTTAACCATTTCAACCTAGTTCAGTGAAACCGCTAATTTTTTGGAAACCCAATCCTCTTGGGGGCCCTTTTGAGGGCTTTTTGCCACGTCACTTTTTATCGTCCAAACCGTGTTTTTGCATCACTTTCCTAATCTGAAAAAAAAATTAAATTTGTTTGCACGAAAAGTTCATACCCCCCCAGGAAATTTAAAAAAAATTACTTTTAATTGTAATGGTCCCAGTAACACATAATGTCTTCCCCCGAAAAGGGTCTGGGTACCGACGTACTCCTCAGGCCAGGGGTTTTTTAGTTTCTTCCCCAATTTACGCCACCCATGGGGCTTCGTCGTTAATCGTCATCTCCAGTGTAGGCGGCCGAAAAACTTTTCTTTTCTAAAAGAAATACAAAACTTCTGTGTAGAAACGTTCTAAATATCTTTCAGTGTCAGCTGTAAAAGATACTCCGACATCAGATATACTCCAAGGAAACAAATGCACTCACCTTATGTCTTAGATTTTTAAAAAATATCTAAAATATTCAAAATACTTTAAAACTATTAAGGTACTTGAAAAGTACATAAGAGATATTTTTTAAAAGACTAGAAACTTTTAAAAGTATCTATGATGCTTTAAAAGCAGCTAAGATACTTTTAAAGTATGTTGGATACTTTTTAAAATACTTCAGATACTTTAGAAGTACCTAGGATCTGTTAAATGTACCAAAAATTTTTTTTTTTAAAGATTACATTTTAAAAGTACCTAGGATACTTTAAAACCCCAGGATAAAATTAAGGTATCTAAAATACTTTTAAAAGTATCTTATGATACTTAAAATGTATCTAGCATTGTTTAAAAGTACCTAGGATATTTAAAAAAGACCGGGGAGTTTTTTAAAAAAGAAAAATAATTTAAAAGTATAAAGGTTTTCATAGTATCTTTGATATTTAAAAAAGTATCTAGTATACTTTAAAAGTATCTAGGATACTTTTAAAAGTACCTTGGATACTTTAATAGTACCGAGGACCTGTTTATTGTATCTAAGATTTTTTTAAAAAATAGCAAAAATTGTTTAAAAAATCATCTAGCAGACTTTGAAAGTATCTAGGATACTTTAAAAAAAGCAGAGATAATTTAAAAGTACCCAGTATCTGTTAATTGTACCTAAGATACTTTTAAAAATATCTATGATACTTTAAAAGTATCTAGCATACTTTAAAAGTATCTGGGATACTTTTAAAAGTATCTAGAATACTTTAAAAGTTTCAAGGATATTTTAAAAGTATCTAAGATACTTTAGAAGCACCTAGGATCATTTTAACGTATCTAAGATATTTTCAATCAAAAATATTCAAAAATCGGTAAACCTATTTACGTTTTTTAAAAAAAGTATTTGGGGATTTTTTTTAAAAGAATCAGTGATAACCGGGAAGTATCTGTAATACCTTAAAAGTACATAAGATCGTAAAAGAGTATCTGGGGAAACTTCAAAAGCATACAAGATACTTTTAAAAACTAGTTAATTTGAAAGCATTTAGTATAAGATAATGCCTCTTGAGGACCTATAATACAGCAACTCTTAGCTTTAAGTATCCTAAATATTAAGTACCTATTTTTTTTAAAATTAGTCATAGCTGCATTTTAAAAACAACCTACTGAATTTATTATGTTAAACCAGATGATTTTAAATTCTCCCAACCACCTTTTTCCTTGGCAGTAGGCCTACTAGTCCCCTGCCCCATCATCCCTTTGCCCCCCGCCGCAGCGCCCTTGCCGCCAGCGGGGGTCTGCCCCCCTCTGGGGGGCGGCCGCCCTGTCCCGCGGGCCTCACCTGCACGGGTCTAGGAGCAGAGGCCGCGGTTGCTGATTAATGAGCTGCTGCTGTTGATGCGTCATGTGAGCTTGGGACGGCGCTGGACCTCCGAGGCGTAGACGGGATGAAGGGCGGGAGGTTGAGAGGAGGAGATTGTCTGCTGGATGGTGGATTGGTGAACGGGTTGTTGGATTCCTGTTCCTGGCTGCCTTATTGTGGTTACCTATAAAAAATATTTCAGATTCAATCAAACGAATTCTGGTAGAAAGTCTCAGAAGTACTCACCATCCTCGCCCGCTGTTGCTGCTGTACCATAGGAACCCTAGGCGCAACGAGCCTCTGCTGTAACACGGCTCCCGGGGGACCGGGGGTTCTTGATGCCTGTCCCGGACCCACTATCCTCACTTGACCTGGAGCGATCTGTGTCGCGGGTCGGACGGTTTGGAAGTGGGCGACGCGCCGGCTACGGAAAAGACTACATTGGGAGGAGGGGGGGGGTATTCCGTCTATGGTCAGCTCGTTGTGGCGGGAGTGCCGGAGAAGAGGGAGACTTTTCTGAAATAAAACACGACAGTAATATAATAACTTAAAGAATATCCTCAAAAAAATGTAGGCAAATTTTATGAAAAAATGGCTAACTTATTTTCGCGAATATGATAGGATTAAGGTTCTTTTACCTTAATTTACCTAAAACACTACGTTTCAATTGGCAAAGACATTACGGCGATGGCGACGGTAATAGATTTTGTGCAAAGATAGAATCGATTGACCCTTACAAACTTGCAGAACTATTAACGTCTCGGTGACAAGTTGGCTACCTTTTTCAAGATAAATGTAATCTAAAAAAATTACTAAAATTAAAACAATAATCAAAATTAAAATTCAAAACGAGATTTTTAAAATAATTTATGACTTATACATAAGTTGAGGATTTTTGAGTTTTTCTCAGGAGAACTACAAGTTTGTAATGGTCAACTGATTCTGTGTATAGTCTGTCTTAAAGTATACCGTGTTAGCTCTTGCCTTCATTTATGGATTATACCTGCCGACAGCAATAAAACTGCGGATCGGTAGGTATTAAAGGACAGAACATTAGGGACGGACTGTATTATCTACGTTAGTTAAGTATAATCTTAAAATTACATTAATAAATTAAATATATGCAAAGTTTAATAAATTTATAACTGCATTATCTATACATAATTACATTTTTAATCTAAATATATAAATCTAATTCTGTTTACTATCAGAGTCATCATTGAGTTAATTACAATAGGATTTATGTTGTTTTGGATAGAAATGTAAGAGTCCCCAATTTTTATAATGTTCTGTAGTGAATTTTTCCAGCTCTCAAGTGGTATGTTAGTAATTACATTTTTTATCAAATTTACAACACTGGGACTTAAAGTAGGTGTAACATTTTCTGCTCTGATCTTTGATTTTACTTGGTTCCACAAATGCTCTATGGGGTTAAACATACAGTGATACAGAGGAAGCCGTAAGACAGTATGCCCAGCCTGTTCATATTTCACATACATATTGTTTTTTAATTGCATATGAATTTAGGACTTCCAAAAGATGCGTTTTATTTGTAACTTAATTCAAAATAAATATCATCTTCTAACAAATATTCCTGGATTTCAGTTTTTGAACTTGATGAAGCTGGTGCTTTGTGAAGCAGACGGCTGTAGTAGCTTGCGTTAGCCATGACAATAACACTGTTGTTTGGAATATTTTGAAACCATTTTTCAAAAAGTTCTGCACTTGTATCCTTATGATAATCCAAACTAGAATCCTTAATATTCTTTGCAGACAACAGCAAGCAGTTTGGGACAAATCCGTCTTCTGAACTAACGTGAATTATGGTAATGCGTTTTCCTTTATTTGAAGGTGCTTTCGTCTGACAGTTTTGACTGGAATCAACCTATCCTTTGGATACTGTATCGTGTGTATCGAACCATGTTTCATCAAGGTAAATTATGGATCTGTTTTCTAACCTATATCTTTAAATTTCTTGAAGGTAATTAAATCTTTAAGTGCGTAATCTGTGCGATTCCATTACTACTTGTCTTTGTCTATTTTGCGATTTAAAATCCCATTTTACAAACAATTCTATGGAGGGTGGCAAGGCTAATATTTATATTGTTTTCGTCTTCGTCTAGCTTCTTTTCAGTTTATCCAAGGTAGGAATAACTCCGCTTTCATAAAGAAAATATATTTTCCTTCTTATTAGGTCCTGATCACTATTGTCTATACGGTGAGATTGAAAACCACTACATTTTTTTTTTTGTTCAATTCTTCACTAATCAAAATTCCCTTTTTATCAGATATTGGAGTTTTTATAAGTAGACAGGTTTCTTTTAAAGCTACTTGTTTAATTAGACCCCTACTGATTAAAGTTTCATAACATTTTTCCAACCTGTTTTGCATCTAATGACAAATGATTTGAGCGACATAGTTATATTCTCGTAAAACAATTTTTTTGGGAAACGCACAGTAAAAACGGTTATTTAACACTGCCACTAAAATATTAGCCAAAATATTTATATCCCTTAATGGTTAAACTTAGGAAATACCTGGCCCACCCCTGCCCTTATGAACAAATGAATTTACCCAATAACAATAGGTAATAAAATCATCAAAGGTTTATTGGGGTATGGTCCGTCAAAAGCCATAAAGATATACTTTGAGACAGACTATACTCATAAAATCTATACTTTGGAACCTGGAGCGAAGCCGCCCAGTCTGGTAAGTACCCAAACAAAATTTTATGACATATAAATCCACAACAACAATAGATAACAAATTACAATTGAAATACAATTTGTATACTTTGCTTTGAATTAAATTTGCATCAATATTTATTTTTACAAATTATTTAAAGGGCTTTTTATTTAAAAAAAAATTTTAAAAGGTATTGTCTTACCCCAAAGGGAAAAAAAAATTTTTTTCGACGATTGGTGATATTTAAACAAAATTAAAACTTACTTGCTCTTTCTCTAATTGGATTTCTTGAAACATAAATGTTTTTCTTAAATTGTTTAGGAAAAATTATTAAAATATATATAAATGTTATTTTGCAAAAACAATTCCAAATAATGATAACATATCAGCAGTCAAACTGACAAACAAATTAAAAAATAGGTTAGTGATATAACCGACATTCTGGGGAGAAAAAAAAAGTGCTATTCATAAGGGTTGCCAACCAATCATTTCAGTCTTGTATGAAATAAAAAACAGGTTGTCCAATATAAAAATAATTATGTGACATCTCAAAATTCTTCTTTTGGTATACTATGGAGCTGTGATGGAAAAAGAGAAGACCTTCCATGATATAACAGAGCGATTAAAGTAACTGGGACTCAGCGGATGGCTGTAAATGGGCACTTCTTACCTTTAAAAATCCAATTAGACACGGCTGCGGACTGGCATTCAATAGCCTCTCCAACTTATCACAAAAATCCTCGGGTTCCACCCCTTTGTTGTCAATAATTCCTGAATGAGAGTCCGGACTTCCGTTCAACGGATTTCGGCTCCGTTTGGGTAATTCCAAAAGATTTGCTAGGAACTTGCGGCATTTTTCTTTGGTATTGTCATTGGGGGCCTCTGAAAAAAACAATACAATCATTAATTTATCAAAATACATAATCTGCGTAAAATTATAAATATCTTGAACTAGTTTGGTTCTACAAAGACAATTTAATGATTATTTATCTTTTATATTACAGGTACCTGCACAGGCTGTGTAGTTTGGACAATGGGCTGTGTAGAACTGACTGTAGTTGTGCCTCCTGCTTGAACCGGATTGGTCGCTGCACTGGATACGGCTTGCTACAAAAAGAATTCAGCACAAATTTAGACAAATGTTGGTTATTGAAATATTTAGATATAAAAGGTGTTTAAAAAAACTGAACATCAGAAGTGTAAAAGCCTATCGCCTATATAAATAGTAAAAAAATATACCAGATGTCAACGGTTTTTTAAATTTTTTTTTCTTGTTGCTATAAAAAATATTTTTTTTAAAATATGGGATGCATATCCAAGGTATAAATAAAAGAAACAGCATGACCAAAACCGCTGCTCTCATTTCGTCGGGGGCCTGCCTCATTCCCCCCCAAAAAACGCCATTTTTTAAAAACCCGTTATTAAATATTACTGTCTAAAAAAACACCCCGTGAGCATTTTTTTTTTTCTACATTAGCGTCCTGACTACCCTATTTAGCGTGTAAAAAATTTTGGGGAAAAAAAAGTCATGCATTCTCCACCATAAAAATGCTCTAGTTTAAAAACTTTGTCAGTGAAGACGTTTTTAGCCAAACACAACATCCTTGTTTACCCCCTCCACCCCAGTCACCTGATTGGGGTCCTGTGATTTTTTTTTTTTCCCCAACCCTGTGTTCACACATCGTCGTTGGGGGGGGCCCCCGTGAATTTTTGGGGAAATGCGCTAGAGTTGTTTTTTCCAAAACCCCGTTACCGTAGGGAAAAGGGGTTAAAACTAAAATGAACAAAAGGGTTTTTAATCAAGGTGTTAAAACCGTGCTGATAAATGAATGACATCCTGTGCCTTAAACAGGTGTCCCAAGGGAGCCCCCGGGGATACAGGGCGACCTCTCAAAAATATTTTTCCCTTTTCTGCAATGGGGGGTTTTGCCGTGGGGGACTTTACTTCCATAGGAAAAAAGTGAAAAAGGGGTGCCCTGACCGAAACATAAATCCTTTTTAAGAGGTGCCACTCAAGGCAAAAAACCCGCCCAAACGGGGCCCCCCAAACCCCCAAACCCGGGGCCCTGTTTTACGGGGGAAGGGTAATATCCGAACAAAAGGTGCTTAAAAAAAAAAGGGTTTTTCCCAAAAAAAAAAAAAAGAAGGCGGCAAACCCCTTTTAAAAAAAAAAAAAGGGTTTTAAAAAAAAATTTTAAAAAAAAAAAAGGAAAAAAAAGGGAAAAAAACCGTTCCAAAAAATTGGCTTTGGGAAAAATGCGGCCTCAAAAGAACACTGGTTCCAAAAAAGGACCTGGTAGCTACCCACGTAAATAGCCCCGGGAGAGGGGGGATGATGGTTCTAATCGTCTGCTCGTGATATCCCCCGGAGACGGGGGCCCCAGGACACATTGTGCCTGTCCAGCGACAAAAATAAGAGGAGATGTAAGAACTCTTTTTCCAACCCGGTTTTGGATTCATTAGAAGTCCGATCCTTTGGGGGGAAAAATAAAAAAAGGGTGAGCCCCCAAAAACCCCGGGGTCGCAGTGGAGGGCGTAAAAAATCCACTCACTTTAAACCTACCTACCTGTGACTTTTTTTTTCTTAAGTCAAGTTAGCTTTTAAAGGAACGAAAATTTTTAAAATTTGGGGAAACAGTAAAAAAAAAAAAAGACGGAGGTCAGCCCGGGCACAAAAATGATCTGCGCATTGCTATGCACATGGAAAATTTGCTTAAGGGGGGGGTAAAACTGAGGAGGGGGTACATTGAAGGAGGTAAGACTTTTTTAAAACAAATGGCCTTGTGATATCTCGTTTTAAAAGGGGGGGAATTTTTAAACCCCAATGAAATGTCTGAAAATATTTGGAAAATTTTTTTCCAATCCGGTGGTACCAATTAAACAAGTTGCCTATTTACCCCTATGCATTCCAAATTTAAAATAACACCCTTTTTTAAAAACTAAGAAAAAGTAAGTGCAAACTTTGTTAGCACCCAATATTTAAAAAATTTTTTTTGGGTTTAAATTCAAAATATAAACACGACTTACCCAACCGATCCGAAACCATTTTTCCTCCGGGGGGATCGCCAATTGGGTTGGGCGTGGCCCTGCAAGTGGCTTGTTCTTTTTGAGAAGCCCTGGACCGGGTTTAAACCGAAAAAAGACCAAAAAGTTGTTGTAAAACACCCAAAAAATGGGCACGGGTTAGACGGGCAGACACTTAAGGGGGGCGGCATTAGCGAAATATAAAAAAACACGTCAAAATTTTAAGGGCAAAGTTCTTAATTCCGGAGGGTTTTTTTCTTAAATAAATTTATATAAAAAAAGTCAGTATTTTTCTTTTATATTATTTCTATCCCTTTTGGGATTTGAATCAACATATTTTTAACGAGGCACCTGTCAAAAAATAAAAAAATTTGTTTCAAAAAAGGTTTTTTTTCTAATAAAGAATCATTGGGTTTGAACACATAATTTAATGTTTGTTTTAAATTTTTTCAGGATTATTCAGTTCAACAAGGGTTTTTTTTTGGGAAACATGCAAGAATTAAAAAAAAGATGAAACAGTACATTCTAAAACTCAAGTTCTAAATTTTTTATGGCAGACGCATTTCCTATTTGGGGTTTAAAAAAGGGTTTTAAAAAGGCCCCCCGGACTTAACTCACAAGTTTTTTGGGGGGCTTTTTAAATGTGGTTTTTGCAACTCGCCCGAAGAATAAAGATTTAAAGCAATTACTGAATAGTTAGGAATGGTTTTTCCCCTTCATCGGTCAGAATCGTTTCTGGTCTCTTAAAAGGCATTGAAGTTAATTCCTTTTTTAAAAACCAATTTTTTAAAAGTTCGGTTGTGATGTTATAGTAAACCCCAAAGGAATTGTAATTAATGTAATACAATTTTTTTTTTAGGTTTTAATAATTTTACTATAATTTAAAAAAGGGTATTTTTATGGGGAACCCTGTATAAAAAAAAAACCCGATATTTTTTGGAATCTACTCGAATGCCCCTTAACTAAAAAGGGTTTTGACAGCTTTTTTAAAAAAATTTTTTTTCACAAAAACAAATGTACCATTTTTTTATCAAAGTACTTTATTAAACAAATTTATTTGTTTTAGTTATAATAATATTTTTTTTTTTTTTTTTTAAAAAACACAACAAATAATTTAAAAAAATTTTTTGGATCCCCCATTGCAATATTAAATTTTTTTTAAAACCCTTAGATTTTTTTCCAAAAAAAAAGCTGAATATTAAAAGATAGTAAAAATTATTTACCAAAATAAAGGGACAAAGCTGTAAAAAATCGCACAGTTTACCCTTGGGGCTTGTGCTTTTAAGTTTCAAGAGTTTATCAACATTAACAGGTGGGAAAGGGCTGAAAACCAAGCCCAAAAAGGGTTTCCCGCTAATTTTCCCAAAATATGAATTAAATTTTTGTTTAGAAAAAAATGAAGATCGCCTTATAATCTACAAAAATGGTCTTTAAATTTTTTTTTTTCAAAAAATGATTTTTTTGAGATGACAGGCCCAAAAAAGCCCCCTTTTTTCCCCCTATCTTCTAATTCCATAAGCGGACAGACAATCTTTCCATTACGGGGAAGAATGTACTTTTTTTAAAATTTAAAAAGTTCATGGAAAGGGGGAAAACCCCCTATCATTAAAAGGTTTTGGGTCCATTCGTTTTTTTCAGAATTTTAAAAAAAAAGGTCAAATTTTTTTTTCCAAATATTTAAGTATCTCTTAATTTATTGATTTTAAAAAAATAGTTTGTTATTAACTTTTTTTTTAAAGAGACTTTAGATTTCAAACCCAGAAAATTTCCTTCACCATCTTGCTTGCGTTTTGAAAAAAATTGAGGGCCCATCTGCTGCTGCGCTGCTGCCCCAACTACTACTCCAATCATCCAGTGGGAAGGGGTTTTTCGATTTTTCAAAAATATTGGTTTTGGGAAAAAAAATGGCAAGGCCTTTTTTGTGATTTCGGGATTTTTTTTTTTTGTTGAAAAAAATTTATAATTTGTTTTTTGGCAAACATTCACGGGAACTCTTTTTACTTTTTTTTCAGGGGTTCCCAAGTCGGAATCGTGATAAACTTTTTCTCCTCGAAACATCCGCGAAGCCTAAAATTGCGCCACAAATAAAAAATGAAGATTTATTTAAACTTTAGGTACTTTTATTTCACTTATTATAATAACCTGATCAAAGGAATTTGATTTAATTGGTTTTAATTTTTTTTTAAATGGTGACTTACTTTTTTTTAAAAAAATGTTTAAATCTTTGCTTTGGGTGAAATTAAATTCTTAACGCCTTTTTCTCTTTGAGTTTTATAGATATATTGTGATTTAACCCCATTTCTCACGATTTCATCTTGGTTTATTCAAATTTCTCGCGATACCACTGACTGGTCATGTAACATGCATTGCAGAAGCAATTGCCAGAAAAAAATATCATTTTCTTAAAAAAAAAACTCACATTTTTGAACTTATTCCGGTTACTGAAAAGGGTTTTCGAAACATTAATAGATCAAGAAGGTTAATATAGGGTAAAGTTTTAATTTAATTTAATATCAAACCAAAAACCCCTTTTCTTTAAAGGAAAATATTGATTTGAGAATTTTGTAAAAATTTACCACCCTTTTTTATTGTTTTTTAGTCTTGTAAATTTTAAAAAATCTTCCCGTTATAAACCTCTTAAAAAAAATTTTAAAAAATTTCCCAAATTTTCCTAGAACAAGGCTACATTGGCTTTAACAAAAAACTATTAAAAAAAAACTAACTCTAAAATAAATCAGGCTAAAAATCTTAACCTACAGTTTCGGCATCATGTAAAACAACCTAAATTATCAAAATATTTAAATTTTACGAATAAAAACAAAAATTAATCTACTAAAATTTACATCTTACTTACCATCTTTAATTATCACAAGGTTAATATGTTCCTTAAAAAAAACCTTAAGCAATGTTCCTCTTTGCGATCAGACTATATTTTTTTTGTGCAGTTAGTTTTTTATCATTGTTAGTCCCCCACCAATTAGTAATAAATGGGACATTTTAGAGGTTTTATAAAGCGTCTGCATGTAAGGAAAATTACAAAAAAAAATTGACGAATTTTCTACAATACGAACTGGGTGTAATCGAATTCGGACGTGGTTTAAGTTGTCCTTTGCAAAAAATTTTTTCCCCGTTTTGGGTTCCAAAGGGGAAACGCAAAAAATAATTTCTTTTTTACAAGGGGTCCCGAAAAAATTGGGAAATTTAGACATCCCAGTTAAAAACAAATAAAAAATTTTTTATTAGTTTTGGGGGAAGGGGTTTTTTCAAAAACAATAGTAAGTTACTGCTAAACAAAAAACCCAAAAAAAAAGCTACCTACCTTTATTTAATATCCCCAAAACAAACTTTATAAAAGCGGAAAAAAATCAAAAAAAGTCGACCTTTCATTTAAACCTACCGAATGGCGACTGTTTATTGACTCTTTAAAGATAAATTTATTGTTTTGGAAAGAACAAATTTTTTCTGGGACCAGAGATATGATGGGAAAGTACGAGAACATGGGTTTTTTCAAAACTTAAATTCGAAAAATAACCAGGACTTAGAATGGTGGTTGTTTTTTTTTCGAATGGAACGGCAAGCCGAAACAAAATATGTCGTGTTAAAAATATGATCTGGTCTTGAAATTTTTATGACAACGAAAATTTTTTACCCCATTTAACAAAAATAGAGTTATGGAATTGTCCAAAGTTTCCCCCGATTTTTACAAATTTGGTTCGGGGTTTTTTTTGGGTTTATTGAATCTGAAAAATATTTTTTCGGTAACGTTTTGTTTTC
>JAHBCN010023658.1:0-12493 GCA_019359885.1 Listronotus oregonensis | reverse complement strand
CCCTTAGCTGGTCTAAATTTTCATATTTTTTTTGGGGTATAAAGCTTGGTTTTTAAATGCCCCTAAAAAAATCGTTTAGCGAAAGACCCGGAGACCTGGCTCAAGATATTGCGTGGTTGGGCCCTTTTATGATGTCGTTATTAAAGCGTTGTTCAAGATTTGCGCACAGCTCTGGTACTTGTGCTGGGCCCCCATCCATTTGATAATATCTCTTTGTTTTCCAAAGGTTTTTAAAAAGGGGCAAAATTTGTTCCTCTAAAAGTTCCAGAAAGTACCCGCTTAAATTCCCGGTAAGGGAAAAAAATGGTCCAAGGTTGGGGGGAAAACCCCAAAAATTTTTTTTTGTGGATATTGAGTCCTTTCTCAACAAATCGTTTTGGTTTTCGTTACCCAGTACCGGCAATTTTGAATGTTGGGTTGTTGTTCAATGTAAAAGTGCTTCGTCAGTAAAGCAAATATTTTGTAAAAACCTCTTTAGTGTTTGTCCTCCCCAAACATCTCAAAGAAAAAATTCCCCGTCGTCGTATTTCGTCTCCGTCTCTTAATTTTTGGGTTTTTCGTACTTGTAAGCGTGGTATTTACATCTTTTTAAAATTGAGATATTGGGTGTGGTCTTTCCAGTAATGTCCTCCAGTTGTCCGTGCTAATGTTTTTCCTTGGCCTCCCCAACAAAGATCACGCCAAATCCCTCTCTTTTGAAATTTGTCTTTGATTTTACGTCGATTTTCTTCCACATTTGCAATTATTGATTACTGTGCCTGTAGTTTCAAATTTATTTATCGTCCGTTCTATTGTCGATTTACTTGGTTTGGGCCTTTGGGAAAATAGGCTGCAAACATATCCGCTACCTTCGATAACTTTTCCCCGATAAAACCATTTTATAATAGGATTTTTTCTTGATTTGAGTAGTTCATTATTTAAAAAAGGGGAAAATTGATCGACAATTGAGAGTAAGAGGTTAAATAATTTTTCTGGTATTTTATTTAAACTTCAATAATACAGGGCGTAAGAAGATGGGGGGATTCGTAACTTATTTTAGCATTTATCTGTTAGCTGGCGGACTGAGAAGATAAATTTGTACACGGGGGACAATTTTTTCTTTTAAAAATCCTAAAATTTTTTCCTAAAATAATTAGGGGAGAAAACCACTTAAAATTTAATGGATTCCCTATGTCCTTTTTTTTTTTTTTTTTTTAATAAAATTTTTATATATATATTTAAAAATATATATATATATATATATATATATATATATATATATATATATATATAAAAATTTGTATTGTCATTGGCTCTTGACTCCTTTACAAATTTTCAAGTTAACCAAACTTTTGAAATAGGTGAAAATCACGTTGAAAGATTTTGTTACGCCTGCACTTCTGACTAAAATTTATAAAATGCAACGGATAAATGCTTAATTTTTTGCGGTCATAAATTTGTACAAAATTTGTTGTTTAAAAAGCTATACAGCTTTTAAATAAAGGGTTAATTAACTCCCCTATTTTTGCATTTCGCAAGTGCGAGAAAAAGACTAATAAGATTTTTTTTAGAAAACATGGTTAAGAGCTGCATATGTTTTAAAAAGTTAATAAAATAAATCTCTCTATAAGCCTAAATAAATAATATAAAATTAAATCTCATTGCAAAAATATAGTTAAAACCACCTTGTTTTTTTCACCCTGTATATTTTGGCTTTATCAAATTATACACTGTATTAATATATTATTTTCAAAAAAGTAATGATTTAAGTTTTTATATTTTACCAAATTTAATATTAATTTTATGTTCCGACGCCACAGCTATAGAAAATATTCTATATAAAAATGTATCATTTACCACACTATTCTACAGAATGTCCCAAAAGTAAAGGGACACAGAGCAACAGCAGATTCCTTAGGTCAAAATAGTTCAATTAACGTAAACTTGCCCCATCACAAAGTTGATAATAACTAAAATACAAGGTGTCAAACTTTAATTTTGTTTTCGTTTTTCTGTAATAATTTCTTAACTAAAAGACATAGCGGTACAAAATTAGAGATTTGGGGTTTCTTTGTAAAATTTTAAAATTCGTTATACTTTGATGTTGTGGAGGGGCCACCCCACTTGGTAATGGAAAATTTTTTAGTTGTTATTGACCTGATTTTAAAAAACTAAATTTCACGGCACAAATGATACCATTTATCCTAAAAGCAACTTTTTTCGAGATAAACGCACTTTAAAGGACACCGCATTCCCCATGAAAAATAGTTTTGGGCCCAAATTTTTAGACTTTGAAAAGTTTTCAAATTTTGAAAAACCATTAAAAAACCCAAAACCCTTAACCCCCCAAAATCACCCTTAAAAGTCACGGGGGAGAAGACTTTTAAGGGTTTTTTTAGGGGGTTTTGGGAGGTTTTGGGTTTTGCCCCCGTGGAGACTTTTGATCAGCGTTTAAAAACTATAACTTTGAAATTTTTGAAAAAAAATTTGGTCAAAACCTTTTTTTCCCACAAAAAAATTGGGGCCCTTTTAAAAATGGTTTACCAAAAACAGTTGTCCTAAGATTAAATGAGGTATACATTTTTAACGCAGAGGAAATTATAGTAACTTCTTTTTAATAAAATAATATAAAGTTAAAAAAAGTTATGCAATCAAAAAAAGTCGGGTGGGCCCCTGCTGGGCCCCTACTAGCAACATAAAAAGCATGGACAAATTTGAATTTCTCGCTTTAAAAAAACCCCAAATCCTTAATCATGTACCGCTATGTCATTTAGTTAAAAAATTATTACAAAAACAAAATTAAAAGTTTGACACCCTGTATCTTAGTTATTATTAACTTTGGGATAAGGCAAGTTTACGTTAATTGCATTATTTCGGCTGTTGCTCTGTGTCCCATTACTTCTGGGACACCCTGTATATAATAATCTAAAGGTATGCGTCAAATATGTTCTGTAAAAACTTAAGAAAGATAAAAAAATAGGTAAAACTTATAGGAGGTATTCAAAATCTCAACTTAGTAACCATTCAACTTTGGGGCCTTAAAACTCTGAAACTAGAGCCGACCGCGCGTTGATCCCATAAGGACATTTATTCAACAGGTCGAGATCTACAACTATCAAATTTTTAGAAAAATGAACCAAAAGACACTAAGAGTTGAGCGGATTTATTTGAGGTATAAGTTAAGGTTTGGGGCTTGAAAAGGAAAAAAAACCCTTTTTTTTTTTGATTATAATTGGTTCATTATTTTTTAAAATTTAAGAAAAAAAATGGGAAATGATTCATGTATTTTTAATTAAATTTGGGGAACATAGTACATAAAATTTAAACTAGGGCTTCGTTGGACGTTAACGTATTTTTTAAACAGCAATATTTTGATATAATTTTTTCTTTCACTTATTTGTTACTTCATAAGAAAACACATAGGATCTAAAAAATTTTTTTTTTACTCACATTATTACAAAATAAAATAATTCCTTTATTTAACATATAAAATGCCGTTCTTTGACGTGTCTGCAATTGAATAAGTAATGTTGAAAGATGTTTTTTAATAATTTGTTATTATTGACGTTTTTTTATTATTTTAGTTTTGGTTAGTTCTGGTTGGGTTTTCCTCGTTAATTTGTAAATTTGCTTTATTATAAATACGCTGTCGAACAGAATTAAAAAAAATGATTTATTAAAAATAATCTTTATGGTAATGGCAAAGTTTGTTTTTATACATTAATAATATTTTCGTTTGCAACACTGTAAACGTCTTGTAGCGACGCATGTATTTATTACACGCAAATCGTAAATATTTGAAATAAAATGTCAAATAATGATCAATTTTTATAATAATTTCAATTGCGATCTTGGTGAAAACTACTTCATCCGCATTTTTTTTTTCAAAAATATTATTCAAAGTATAGTTTACTTTAAAAATTTTAAAAAAATTGTTCTGGGGGGGTTTTCTTTTCTTTACGACACCCGTTGAGGTTATTATAAGTTTTAAAGCCGAAAAATGTTGGCTTACCTAAAGTAAGTGTACAGTTTCTTAACCAATAAATTGCTGGCTTTTACCTCTAGCGTATTTGTTACCTATTAAGATTTTAAAACTAATAAAAAAATTTTTGGCGTGTCGTGATTTGCGAATTATAAGCAAGGCCCATTTGTGATAGTAAACACTATTAGAATTTTATTCTTGATTTGTTTTAGGGAATATTTAGAATATGATACACACTCCAAGCTCATCAATTATTTTATGGGTATTACATTTGGATTTTATATGCGATGCCAGAGACATAAACCATACATATTTAAAGGAGTAAGTATAGAAAAGATTATGTTTACTTAAAAAACAAAAATCTTTTTGGTGTTTCTTGTCTTAGTTTATTTAAAATAATAATTTGTAGTTGAGTATTATAGACAGGGTAAGCAGAAATTGGTTAAGCGGGCGTCGTCCATCTCGATTCTAAATAGGATTATATCAGAAAAAAAAATTATACCTCCTAAAAAATGCCAAAGTGTGCTATAAAATCTTTTTGACATTATAGATTATGGGAAAATTTTCCAGAGTTTGGGGGACCCTTTAAAAAAAGGGGTTGGGGTTTACGGATCCGATCCCGTAAAGGAATCGAATCCCCAATACGAATCAAATTTCCCTTTTTTTAAAGGAATTAAACCCAAAAAGATTCCTATTTATGGGGTTTAAAAAGGGGGTTTTTTAAAATTTTATATTTACAAATGGTAACTAGATACAATGAAAATACATAATCCGATGAAAACCCCCAAACGTAAAAAATTTTTAAACACGGGCCCCAGGGGAAATTTTTAAATTTTTGCCTCTTTTAAAAAAAGCTTAATTTTTTTGCCAAATTAGTTTTTTAAAATTCTTAACTTTTTTTATGTTTTTTTAAGATCAACATGAAAAAACCCTTTAAAATGGAAAAAATTTTTTTTAAATGTTTTCCCAAAAAAACCTTTTGGGCGTTTTGTTTTTAAAAAATTTTTGAAAAAAAGGTTTTTTTTTAAAATGTAAAAAATTCCCCCAAAAAAACCCCCTTTAATTTTAAAATTTTAAATGGGAAAAAAATTTTGAAAAAATTTTAAACGAAAGTTTTTTAATTTTTTTTTTTAAAAAATTTTTTGTTTGGGCAAAAAATTTTAAAAATTTTTTTTTAAAATTTTTTAAAAAAAAAAACGTTTTTTCCCCCCCTTTTGGAAAACTTTTTTAAAAAAAGGAATGGGGTTTCCTTTTGGTTTCCCCTTTTCCAAAAAAAGGAAAAATTCCCCAAATTTTTATTTAGTTTTTTAAAATTTTCCAACAAAGTATATTTTAAAAAATTTTTTAAGGGTAATGGTAAAGAAAAAAACAAATTTGTGCTAAAACCCAAAATTTTAAAATTTTAAAAAACACAATCGAAAATTGTCTTCGGGAGAGAAAATGGGGGTGTATTAAAGGGGGGAAAAATTTTTTTAAAAAAATCTCTAATAGAGTATTAACTTCTTTGAATCAACAGAATTTACACGAACCTGAACCAGAACATGTACGACTCTCTCAACTTTTTCATTGGACGCAAAGCGTACCTTAAATCCCGCTGTTTTCCCATTCCAACACATTTTTGTGAGCAGGTCTTGGTGATTTTTAACACCCAGCTGGCCAAGAAGTTTCGAGTAATATTCGTCTGTAATTATTCTGCTTTTTTCGCTTCCACCCACTGTTTCAACTGCTATTTGGTTTTTTTGGGGTTTTAGTGGTGGGGGCCCCCCTTCCATCCATGGTAACAAATCATCGCACAAAATTGATCGGATTCCTCTTAAATCGGTCCAAACCCCTTTTTTTTTTGTCGTTTGCGCATTTGCTTTTGATTCGCATTCAGCAATACGGTACCCCCCTTTTTCATAATGTTTCCCTATCTTTTCTTTTTTTATGTCCCCAGCAAACTCCACACCTTTACTGCCTTTTCAAAAAGTCCTTTTTTTCATTTGTTTTTTATTCACCAAGTGTTAGTACAATTAAAAAGGTATTTTCTAGAGGTAATATAAGTTTGATTAAGATAGGTTTTGGTTAGTTTTGGTTGGTTCTGGTTAGTTCTTGTAAGTCCTGGTTAGTTCTGGTCAGTCTAAAAAAGCAAGGTCGTATTAGAAAAGATCCGCCTATCGTCCAACACGATACTGTGTACCTTTTTGATAGTTTCCGGTGCGGTTGAAGTTTTTGGGTGACGTGGGGTTTTCTTCAAGCAACTGCGACCAAGTTAAAATTCGGGTGCTTATTTTTTTTAAAAATTAACATTAAAAAACAAGAGTTTACGTAAACTTTTGTCGACTTCGGATGAATTTTATCAGGGGTAAATCCATCGAAAACAAAAAAATTTGTGACCACCCAATATTTAAGTATATTTAATCTTTTCAGTAATAATTGCCTCCAAAGTTTGTAACTTTGATATTGTTTAGACAAAAATTTGTCAAATTTTGACACATATGTCATATAAACTTTTTCACTTTGTTTTTGAGCTTTACTGTCGCCCATTAATATTGTGAGCATCATACTTTTTTCACCCTGTATATTCTTAAAATGGGCGGTTTAAAAGCAGGCCAGATTTACGTTAAGACCGAAAGGCGCGAAATGTATGCAATATACCTAATCCCTTACCGAGATGGGTAATGCCCGGTAAACCACCTAACAATCTCATACCTAGTCTAAGGTATTAAAAAAAATCTATATTCCCAAAGAGATAGAAAATTATTTACTTTATACATTTGTTAGCCACCTCACACTAGCTTAATATTAACCATCCTTTCTAAACTGCCTCATAGATATTAATCGCATTATAAATATGTTATTTTTTAGGTATTAAACACATTTATGTGGTCTTTCTCAACTTTAGCCATGTTTGCTGCTATCTTTACACTTCACGAAGTTAATATAAATCACGGAAACACTGAAAAAGCGTTCTGCTATACTTTTGTGAAACCAGTTTGGTGCGCAGCACTTACTTTTATAATTTACTCTTGTATTAACGGAAAAGGAGGTAAGCTATAGACACGATGACTTATTTTGAAAAACTATTCCTTGATGTTCGGAATTATTTGCTGTTTCTAAAAAATAGTATATTTTCAAAAAATAAAGGTTTGGTAGAAAAACAATAAGATTTCAATTTTAGGGGTTTTTAAAATTTCCCCCCAAAACACTCACCACTTTCCGCAAAAGTAAAATTTAGGTGCATAACATACATATCATTATTTTGACTTTATGTATAATAAATTCCAAAAAAAGTATAAGTGGGGGTGCGGTAGCGTATTGGTTGTCTTTCCCCCATGGGCACGGGGCGGGAACCCCAAAAAAATTTTAAAAAAAAAAAAACAATTTCTTTTCCAACCCAATCCCCGTTCAAAAAAGGGTTGGGCATATAACCAAAATCTCTTTGGGTTTTTTGGCGCCAAACGGGAGATTGGTTTGTTTGGGTTTTAAAATTTTTTAAAAATTAAGCGGGAAATCAAGTAAATTAAAGTTTATAAAGAAATTTTCAAAAAAACAAACACTAAATTTTTTAAAATAAAATTTGCGAACTTTTAATTAGCTATAATTTTAAAATTGTTACGATTTGGAATAGTTTATAAAGGTAATTTGTTGATGCTAATCAAATATACGGAAATTTAAAGTTCCCCTCGCCGTTTTTCCAAATTTGGTAAGGGGTTTAAATATTAAAACCCCCGAAAAATTTTTTCGGCAAGTTTGTTTTCAGATATTCACCATCAAAGTTGAAAAAAAACCCAACCTTATTTACACTTTTCCCTCCTTCTTTTGCACAGAATTCTTGACTTTTCCCTAAATTGGCACATAATTTTTAAAAAAACACCTTTAAAAAACTTGTTTTTATATTTTTTACACCTTTTTCCATTTAATTGCAAACCTCCACTTTCACAGTCGGATCGTGGCCGCAACCATGTATACACAGGGTCATGGCCGCCTAGCTTAAAAGTGAAGTTTGAATTTATGGGAAAAAAGGGTAAAAAAAATAAAAAAAAAAGGTTTTAAAGGGTGTTTATAAAATATTGTGTGCCACTTTTTTTAAAAATCAAAATTATGTACAAAAAAAAATATAGTGAAAATAAGGTTAGTTTGATTTTCCTTTGATGATGAATATCTCGAAAAAAAACGTTAAAAAAAAATTGTTTAGCCCCCAAACCCCGTCAAAATTTTGGGCAAAATCGGAAAAACTTTTTTGGAAAAAAACAAATATACTTTGGCAAGCACAAAACATACTTGTGATATTTAAAATATAAGATGGAAAAAAGCTATTATAAAAATACTTTTATATTTTGTCTCTAGTAAATTTATTTTGCTTGAATGACACTGATGTGATTATTTTATAAGAAATATTTTAGGTGTTTTTAATTCAGATGAGTGGAGTAACCTTTTAAATCGCATTTACAAAAATTGATTACCAAATTTATAAAATTATTTAATTAGCTGTTTTAAAACAATAAATACCATTTTGTTGTGCAATACACATTTTTGATTTACTACCTCGCATCCTTGAGTCTACGGTGAAAGCACTGTAAAACTACACAGGATCCAGTATGTTTTCACAGTAGAGCAGGGCCCGGATGGGGGGAATACTATTATATTAAAAAAATTTGATGAGGAATGGTATTGTTTTTGGAAATTTTATGGCCTTTGATGCATTTTATATACAGGGTGTTCGAAAAGGCACGTCCACTATTCAGGAAGTGATTCATCATTAAACGATATAACAATTTGAAAAAAAATTCTATAAATATAGGTTTGACAAACTCTTAAAGAAGTAACACTGGCAATGTTTGACACCCTGTCTCTCAGAAACTATGCAGTTTCGGACCCACATAGATACTTTTTTAAAATATTTTTTAATGAGAAATTCCCTCCTGAAGTTTGGCTAACCACAACTAACCACAACTAATAAACTGGTTTATATTTACTACTTAAATAAAATTAAAGTACCTATATTTATTTAATATAATAATATAATAATAATATTTAATAATATATAATAATATATAATAATATATAATAAAAATATAAGTAAATATTGTAATTCTATAAAAAAATCAAGTTTAACAGCCAACTAAAAAGCTAAAGATGTTGGCTACAAATCTACTAACTAATATTTTTATTAGTTAGTTCAATCTAAAATTTATGCTGTTCTACCTATGATGGACTGGCGTATTGTGTAGTTTTATTTTATAAAACATAAATACCAATATTTAACATATATTGTTAAAACAAAAATGTATTTTATTATCCGATAATCCTATATTATATAATAAATACAAAATATTAATATTTTTTGTATGCTGTCATAATGCCTATAGAGATATCGCAAAACTAAGCAACACGTCTATGTCTTAGTAGTTCAAATCAAACATGCCTATTCAGATATCACAAAACTAAGCAACACGTCTATGTCTTTAGTAGTTTAAATTAAACATGCCTATTCAGATATCGCAAAACTAAGTCTTTAGTAGTTCAAATTAAACATGCCCATTCAGATATCGTAAAACTAAGCAACATGTCTATGTCTTTAGTAGTTCAAATCAAACATGTCTATTCAGATATCGCGAAAATAAGCAGCAAGCCTATGCCTTCAGTAGTTCAAATTAAATATACCAATTTAGATATCGCAAAACTAAGCAACACGTCTATGTCTTTAGTAGTTTAAATTAAACATGCATATTCATATATCGCAAAACTAAGCAACAAGTCTATGTCTTTAGTAGTTCAAATTAAACATGCCTATTCAGATATCGTAAAACTAAGCAACATGTCTATGTCTTTAGTAGGTCAAATCAAACATGCCTATTCAGATATCGCGGAACTAACCAACACGCCTATGTTTCTACTAGTTTAAATCAAACATACCCATTCAGATAACGCGAAACTTAGCAACACGCCTATATCTTTAGTAGTTCAAATTAAATATAAATGGTTTAGCTTTACTTGATTTAAAAAAATACAATGTTTGCGGATGATATAACCATTTTATGGTATAACAAAAATACAAATTCTTTATATGACGTAATAAAATATTATATTTTAAAAATAAAATTATGGTGTATATCTAACTTGCTTTCTTTTAATATAACTAAAACTAATTTATTAAAATTTAAATATGTGCTTAATAAGATATTTTTGAATGATGACTTTTTAAAAGTCCTCTTTGGGTATTTTAAATTTTTTTAGAAATTTATGTCGAAATTAAAGAAAATTTAAAAAAACACCCTAGAAAAATTATGAAGTAAACTTGCATCTAATGCATCACAATATTGTTTTAAAATATTTATATTAAATATAATTTTAACGCTTACTTCTATGGATATTTTAGAATTAGTATCTTTAATATACAAAAAATATTTGTTTTATACTTTACTCAGAATTCTTGCACAATACTAGACAAAATTATCCTCCAGATCCATGTTTTACTTCATTTTTCTGCTAGTATTAAAATATAGGTAGCTTTCATAAAATCAAAAGGTCAGTCAAAAACTTATTTATCTAACTAATAATGATTTGCATAAAACCATTATGTTATCTTTTTTCCTCAAAATATTAAATAATATATTATTATTCCATGTTATTATTATAACTTTATTTTATTCTGCTTTGTCTAAAAACTGTATAATCTTATATGACAATCAAGCAATATAACTATTAGATTATAAATGAACTTACACGAAAGTCTTGCCTATTCAGATAGGGTTAAAATAGCCAACACGTTTATGTCTTTAGTAGTTCGAATCACACATACCTATTCCGATATCACGAAACTAAAAACACGCCCATGTCTTTAGTAGTTAAAAAAATTTAAATTTAAAATAATAAAAATAGCGACTTTTGGGCGACGTTGAAAAACAGGCCACAAAATAATATTTTTTTTTAAAAATTTTTTTAAATTTTTTGTCTAATATAAAAATAAGTTATTAAGTCCAGGTATTCTTTAATATCTTCGTAAAAAAAAATTTATATTAGACGGTTAGCTCGTAATTAAAAATTAAATATTAAATATTTAGCAGCAAAAGATAATTCTTCTCCTTCTTCTTCCCTGGGAGCCGTCTTGATTCACCACCGAAGGCAGGGCCGCCTCTTGGGCTTTTTGTGCCTAATCTCCCATTATCATTTATACCAATCCTCCCATTAGTCTCGTTCCTTCCACAAGTCTGTATAACCCCGAGACTGGTTGGTTGATATATTCCTGTGGCTCATTTTTGGCTGCCCCAATAATGCCTGTCTTTTGTGTATCAACGCTTCACATTCGCACAGGATATGGTAGACTGTTTCTTCCCCCTCGTCGCATATTCTGCAACTTGGGTCCCCAATGTATGAGCCTATCTTGTGTAGGTGTCCTCTTAGGCTATCGTGCACTGTTAACAACCCTACCGTTATGCGAAGTCTTTTCCCACTTTGTCTGAGTAGTTCTTCCTTCGTTTTTTGGATGGGCCCCTTATAAAGGTTTTTCCATGTCTAATTCTACTGAGGTTTCCCCAGTATTCCTCGTGTTTGTTTCGGATCCATTCCCTGGTTTGCCCTCGTGCTGTGGTTTTGATCACTCCAAGGGCAGGTTCTGGTCCCCAAAATAGGGTGTGGATAATCTTTGTCTCGCTAGCCCCCTCCCCCTTTTTTTTGCCTTTTATTCCCGAATTCCTGGTACCCACCCAAAGAATTACTCTGTTGCGTTCTCCCAAGACTTCCAGTTCTTTTTTGGGATTCCCATGTCAGCTTGGGGGTTACCTTGGGGTTTACTAGTGCCCCCAGTGAGGCTTGGCTGTCTGTTATTATGCAGATCCGCTTATTTTTATAAGCCCTCCTGTTATTTTCTTTTGCACAGTGCAGTAAAGCATATATTTAGAAAGATATTATAAAAGATAATTAATAAACAATAAAAAAATAATAAGGTTAAGAAAAGAAAACCATTTTTTTTTAAGGTTTAAAAATACTCTTAAAGTTATCATTAAGCAAGTATATAAAATAATGTTTTTTAGGAATTATAAACTGGATGATGTCTTCTAGAGGTATGCAGATACTAAGCAAACTGACATTTTGCATGTACATTATGCATGTGCCTATAATTTATTATTGGGTAGCTACTAGAAGAACTCAGCAGTACTTCAGTGACTTTAATTTAGTAAGTAGAAATGTAAAAGAAGTATAAATTACCTATAAATTGTATTACATCTATGAAAAACTTCCAACGTTAAAATTACTTATTTTTTCCTGGGAGCCGTCTAGATTTACTACCTGAGGCAGCGGCAACCTTCTGGGCTTTTTGTGCCTAATCTCCCATTTTCATTTATACTAATACTTCAATAGTTTTGGTTCTTTCATAAGCCTGTATAAGCCTGAGACTGGTTAGCTGATATATTCCAGTGGGCCTATTTTCGGTTGCCCAAATATTGTGGTTCAACGCTTCACATTAGGATGTGGTAGGCTGTTTCTTTTCCCTCATCGCACATTATGCAACTTGGGTGTGTAGGTGTCCTCTTGGGGGCCCCCTCCTTT
>JAHBCN010023657.1:0-12468 GCA_019359885.1 Listronotus oregonensis | reverse complement strand
AAAAAGCCCTTTAAAAAAATAACCAAAACCGATAAAAGGAGGGCTATTGAATTTGGGTAAATTATCCCTGTAAAAGTTATTAACAAAATTTAAATAATTTTCAATATGGTTTTTATCACGTCTGAAATATTATTAGAAAAATTATAAAGCCTATTTAACTAAACAAAACCAACCATGACCGACTAGAACAGGGTTTTTTGATTTGTCAAAATTTCCTAGGTAGAAGTTATTAACAAACTTTTAATAATTTTGAATTTTTTTTGGGGTATTTTTACAACAGATAATCATTAACCTGAAAGTTTTATTCGTGCAAACCCTTTTTTTTTCATTTAGCTATTATTTTCCATGATTTGGGCTGCAATTTGACATATCCCTTTGTTTTTACCTTTTTCCCCCAAATTTGACCCAACAATTTTAAACCCCCAAACCGGACGGCTAATAAAAATTAAAACATACTCTTTACAGAGTTTAATCAACCTATAATTCTTATATTATAACTATTTTTTTTATCCATTAACCATTACTCCTTTAACACTCTCCAAAATAGTATAATGATATAAAAAGCATAATGATCTTAATTTTATTGGGCGATAGTAGAGCTTAAAACAAGTCGAAAGGCTTATATGACATATGTGTCAAAACTTGAGAGATTTTTGACTAAACGATGTAAAAGTTTGAGCTTTCAAAGCAATTATTTCTAAAAGCCTTAACCACTGGAAACTTTTCTCTTAATCGCTTATTAGTAGATTCATTTGCTAATAAAATAAACTAAGTTTCAAATGTTTCAATCTAAAAAAAAAAAATTAATAATAATAATAATTTTTCCCTCAGTTAAAAATGTAAAAAACAATTGGCAACAGAGCAACCTAGCTAGCCTTGTGTAGTCAGTTGTAAATACGTGTTTAACGGCCGCGACATTTTTGGTTGTTTTTAAATCGGGAAAAATACGGATATGTTATAAATTTACAACTGTAGTGTCCAAGATTTGTGAAAACGAGATGAGTGCAACCGAGAAATCTTATTCTTCAAGCAAAATAAAAAAGTGCTGTTTTAAAACTTAATAATGTGTGCTCTTAAAATGAATATTTTGCGTATTTGTGGTGAGTACAATAATTTCAAATTAAATATTAAAATAAATTGCAAGTAATTTTTATTATTTGTATATAAATAAACATCTCCTTAAAAAAAGTGTAAATATATTTTTTAAACTTTGAAAGGCCTATTTCGAAAACAGTTAATTTTGACCCATATGTTTTTGGCTTTTTCGACTTGTTTTGAGCTCCACTATCGCCCATTAAAATCGTGAGCATCATACTTTTTACACCCTGTATAAATTAACTGACAAAGTTAAGTAATTAAACATTCCGCGAAAATCTAACGCATGCGTACAATGTAAAAGCCAAAGTGGAATCCGTGGCGCTAGCCGCCAGTGTAAGTAAAGCCCAGCCTGTCCACAAGTTAAATCGAGATTGGGATGAACATCTTTTATCTTTGTCTCTTTCATGCCATCCGCGTCGAACTCGCCCATCTCTAACAAAAATTGGCTGTTAAACGGGCCGGGATTTCCTTGACTAGTACCAGCAAGGGTCATTATATTTTTTCATATTTTAGTTTAATTCGCGATGCAGTATTTTGAATGGACCACAAATTTAGTGTTGTTCCAAATAAGATCAAATACGCTTTAGCAAAAGTTAGAGGTTCTTAATGCTTAAAAATATCATTTTTGTAGAACACTGTACACAACACATGAGGTCTGTTCGCTATTCACTAATATTTTACACTATATTACACTTTTTGAACCCACCTGTTCAAAAATACACCCTCCATAAGAGGGATTACGTTAAAAAATAATAAAATAGTGTACACTATTTCTTAATAACAAACAGACCTATGTAAACTTTTAAAAATCAATATCTTTTTATCAAAACAATAAGAAATTCAGGTTTTTATTAAATTTTGTTTTAAAAAATATCGTAAGAACCGTTTTCCAGATATTCCGAAATGAATGCAGAATTTGATTGTTAATATCTTGTTTCACAGATGATAAAAAAATAGTTTTTTCTCATCATGATGTTTAAGGTACATCAGTGATGCCTATTCAGACATGTCCGTCAGTCGTCAGTGGTTAGTGGTAGTAGCAGGGCATTATGAAATATTATGCAAAATGGCTTATATTACAGAGCTTTTATAGCCTTTGCTTTAAATGATAAAGACCAAGCGAATCAGATCAAGAAACGAAAATGGGTAAACAAGCCCTGGATAAAAAATGAAATAAAAGGAGAATTTATATGACATTAAATAACAAATTAAATAAAATGAAATAATAATTAATAGATACGTCCAGTGATAAAATGAATAAGTCCATGTTAAAGTTGCAAAAACTGCCTAAAAATTAATGGCCGGTTGCACCAAAAGTATCTTAAGTAGATCTTTATTAAGGAGCTCTTAAAATTAAGGGTAACTTAAATTGTTTTCGCTTTCACCATTAGATTTTTATTGCAACTTAACTAAGACTTCTTAGAAAGATGGCAACGTTGCATCGTTCTTCTTTTTTATTGTTGGCCTTTACAACGCGAATAATCAGAATGAACTGATATTAGATCTTTCCTTTTCTAGCTTGTGTGTCATTTAAATGATAGAAGTAATCCGACTTGAATCTTTGTAAATAATTAAAACTTTTTTTTTTTTCATTTTATAGACATAATACAAAATCAGTAGTTAGTCTGTGATTTTTGTTGTAAAACTAATAACAATATGGGAGAAAAAGATCAAGGGCGCCTTTCTTTACGGCCATGGAAAGGGAATAATTATTGTCAATATGATATATAAACACAAATACATCATTTAAAAAAAACTTTTATTATAAATGAACAAATTAAATATTCCTAATTTACAAGTAAATACTTAAAATTTAAAAGGTAATACAAACTTGTCATGCCTAAACTAAAGCTCATCTTCGATTTGCTCAAGTAAGCTGAGCACTGTTGGTTTCGTTAATTTGAACCTTTAAAAATGTAAGATTATCCATCTCGTTAAAAAGAATAAAAAAAGGTAAATAAATCTCAAAATTGCCATAAGTAATAAAAATTCACTGTTTCCACATTTTTCTTGGAAATCTAATTTACATCGCATTTATAGTATCACAATCCACAACTTCATTGTTTAAAAACTTCGTTTTTACATATTTTTTATCAAATTAATTATTTAAAACTACAAACAAACAAAAAATAAATAAACAATTAACAAAATATTTGTCAAATGTCAACTTCAAATTACTTAAGGGATCATTAAGTACAGAAAATCCTACACTTAAAGTTAAGGGACCATTAAGGACCAATTTCAGCTGGTGCAAGAAACATTTGAAACTTAACGGGCAGTTAATGCTTAAGAACAACTTAAGTGTCGCAAAAAGTGTTGGTGCAACCGGCCATAAATGATTTTTGTTAAGGTTTGTTTCAAAAAACGCACGTTTGGAACACAGATTTTTTATCATCCCCTTGGCTTTAGTATTTCGAGTTTTCGCATTTTTTTTGGTTCTTCTTCTAACTAACTAGAATGCGGGATAAGAGATTTGGTATTTATTTGTACCCTGGTAATTACACTACATAAGTGTTTTTACACGTCAATTTACATAATATAAGAAATGAATACAATTATTACATGTTAAAATAAATTAAAATAAAACAATCTACAAAATATATTAATTACTTAAAAATTATACTAAAATAAGAAAGACAGTACAGTTACATCACAATAAACCACAGTCATATACAATCTTTAAAATTTAATAAAACTAAAACAATTTATTTTATAAAAAGCTTTGCAGCCATAAGAGTCCTGGAGTATCATTCTCTTTAAGAAAAACTAGTCAGCAATCAAAAATAAAGCCAGTGCCCAGGTATTTTTTAACGGAAAAAAAGCATTTTTTAAAAGGTATTTTTTTTATCGTGCTTTTAAAAGCTTTGTCATTTAAATATATACAGAAGTAATTGGTGCCACCCCTGGATCTCCCAAGTCTGTGAAAGTTATGGATTAAATCCTGATTGTTACGTGTATTATAACTGTGGACCTGCTGGTTGCTTTGATACAAGTGAATGTTCTGTTTAATAAACATGAGGCACTGGAAGATATATAAACATGGGAAGGTAAGAACCCCTATTTTGATAAAATGTTGTCTACAATCCTCCGGTAGCCAATATTAGCAATTATGCGAATGCATCTTCTCTGCAATGAAAAAACTTTTGCAGCATGGAATGAATGTCCCCACCCAATCAGAGCATAGGACATCCTTGATGCAAACATTGCATGGTATAAAAGTTAAAAGCAATACAATTCTGCTACAAGCAAATTTTCTCATCTTTTCGAAGCTGGGACGTTTGGGTGGCTGCGATCACGGGAAGGATCTCGAAAGGCGGAAAAACCGTGAGAGTTACACCGTTTGGGCTAGGATGCCTCATACTAGCCAAACTGGAAACCAAAAAAAAGTATGTGGAAATTTTTTAGGGTTCTACGGGTGTTTTCAATATGTTTTTAAGGTTAAAAACTATAAAAACTAGGTTTTCAGGAAATTTTTTCATAGATTGGAAAACTGTAAGTTTTGGATTCGGTTCGTATTAGAGGTTAACTTGAAAAATTTAGATATTCCGTAGTCGCTTCGAAAATTCTAAAAACTTGTTTCTTGGTAGTATTCAACCTGAAAGTGGCAAGAATAGTATTCGTTCTGTCGAAAAAAAATATTTATACTTTTTTCTAAATACGTATTAGCTTGAACTGCGTAGTCGGCTCACATAATCTCGATTTTCGGTCCCTTCTGAACAGAAGGTGACCTCTTCGCGCTAGAACGACCCCTAATGTAAAGGGGCTATCAAATTTGAAAAGCTTAGAAAATTTGATACAGCTGGAAAGAAATTTTGCAAAAAATGCTTCGTTTTTCGAGTGAAATCGTTGTACATTTTCAGAGCAAAATCATTGGTCCGACGCTTAGTCAGAACTGAAAAATCTGGTCTGCAACGAATATATGTTAGGACGAAACGGATTCTAAAACGAGACTGAAGTTACTCTGCCTGATGTTTTTTTTTATCTTTATGACAGCTCACGAAGGATTATTATATATGTATATTATATCCTACGGATTATATATACATATATAGACCTAAGTACCAAAGTACCATGAGTGCCGGGTTTTCCGGTGTTTAACCCATTTCTTCCCAGTTGTTCCGTCAACGTTGTCCAAGCACTGAAACATGCAAATATTGCATTTCACAGCACCTTTTAGACAACGCGGTAGTGCCACCACGGACGTTATTTTTAAATAACTACTACCTAAAAATGTGTCAACGTATTGATTTAGTTAATTTTAAAACAAAACAACAATATTTTTCTTCTTGAAGACTGGTACAACTTCACAGACCACTACTGATATGTATGAATAGAAATGAATGAGAATCAACGTTCATTTGGCACATTTTTCCTATTTTACGATGTTCATTTGTTTAATTTCACAGGGAATCCCTGCCGTCAGGTTAATCCCTACAACTCCTGTATTCACCATTTTTTGATGTAACTTACAATAAAGATGAAACTTGGTTGTGGCTGTGTGCACGTAAGAATTTAGGAAATGAAGAGACTTTGTATTTCGTGCAAATTTTTATTAAAAAATCCTAGCAGAGCGCTTTCGGTAAAATCATCATCAGTGCTATCTACAAGCAAGAAATGAACTATAAAAGAAAGATTGAAAAATTTTGTTGGAATACTTATTTTAGGAAATTTTCAAAAAACTATATTTTAGTGATTTTTAAATTATTTTATATTTTAAAATTTATTTTGCGTGAAATGTAAACATTAAATATAGTAAATCAATGTGAAGTAGACTTGGTATGGAAAAGAAAAAGCAAAGGAAAAAAAGTTCAAAACTTACTCGTCGTCAAGCAGGAGCCGCAGCAAATTTGAGCCAACAAAACATTTAGAGGGCTTCAATAAAATATCACATTATTACACAAATTTAAAATAAAAGTCAAACAACATTAATATTTGTTACATTTTCCCTTATTAAAGGGTGAAATTTAAAAATTTAAAAAAACTATACCATTTTGTGGAAAGACGAACATGTGATTATGTTAGGTTAGGAACCAGTTGTACTGATGTATAAAAAAGGATAGACAATTATTTTAAAGGGTATAGAAAAGGAAGTACTACTACGAGGTTGTTTAGAGTGTGGTTCTTAAGAACTGTAAAATTATTATGTTTAAAGGCTGTGTTAGAGAAATGGAATCAAAAAACAATTTTAAGTAATGATTATTTGTTATAACTTTAATATAATTAAGAAATCGTAATTTGTAGTAAATTATGACAAATGTGAAAATATTTATGAAAAACGGGGGCGCGTTCAGAAATCAGATTAGATATTTTATTTTAAAACTTTTAATATAACTGAGAAATTCTTACTTCTAAACAGAAACGTAAATTATAATGAACTATAAAAATTTTGAAAATTGTTTTGTTTGAGATACGTTACAGAGTGAAAAATTTGGTTTTTAAATGAAAAACTTCAAAAAGAAAAAAAAAATTAAAAATTTTTTAAAAAAGAAATTTTGAAAAAGAAAAAAAAAAGAAAAAAAAAATAATAATATCTTGAAAAAGAAAAAAATACATGATTTCCATATTCTTTTCAACAATACAATTTATTAAAAACAATCTTTTTGACCCAAACATAACAGTTAATTAATTTAAAGTTTTTCATTTGTCTGCTGCACTCGGCCTGCCTCCATTTCTGGGGGTCTCAAAGAACTTCACACTCCTTCTCCGCTATGTCCTCCTTATAACCCTAATAACCCCCTATCAAACAATGTAACCCCTTCTTTTCTAACTCCACTAACATCTCCTCTACTATTTTCCCAACCTTGTGAGCTTCTTTGGTAGACCCCAGGGAATGTCAGGAGAATGAGTTGGGGACCTTTAGATATTATTTTTTTCTTTTTTTTTTTTTTCTTTTTCTTTTTCAACATTTCTTTTTTAAAAATTATTTTTTTTTCTTTTTGAAGTTTTTCATTTAAAAAACCAAATTTTCACTCTGTAACGTTTCTCAAACAAAACAATTTTCAAAATTTTCATAGTTCATTATAATTTACGTTTCTGTTTAGAAGTAAGAATTTCTCAGTTATATTAAAAGATTCAAAATAAAATATCTCAATCTGATTTCTTGAACGCGCCCCCCGTTTTTCATAAATATTTTCACATTTGTCATAATTTACTACAAATTACGATTTCTTAATTATATTAAAGTTATAACAAATAATCATTACTTAAAATTGTTTTTTGATTCCATTTCTCTAACACAGCCTTTAAACATAATAATTTTACAGTTCTTAACAACCACACTCTAAACAACCTCGGAGTAGTACTTCCTTTTTATACCCTTTAAAATATTGTCTATCCTTTTATACGTCAGTACAACTGGTTCCTAACCTAACATAATCACATGTTCGTCTTTCCACAAAATGGTATAGTTTTTTAATTTTTAAATTTCACCCTTTAATAAGGGAAAATGTAACAAATATTAATGTTGTTTGACTTTTATTTTAAATTTGTGTAATAATGTGATATTTTATTGAAGCCCTCTAAATGTTTTGTTGGCTCAAATTTGCTGCGGCTCCTGCTTGACGACGAGTAAGTTTTGAACTTTTTCTTTTGCTTTTTCTTTTCCATACCAAGTCTACTAAATTCATCACTTCACATTGATTTACTATATTTAATGTTTAATTTCACGCAAAATAAATTTTAAAATATAAAATAATTTAAAAAATCACTAAAATACAGTTTTTTTGAAAATTTCCCTTAAAATATTCCAACAAAATTTTTCAATCACTTTAAAGTCATTTTGCTTTGTAGCCGATGATGGTTTTACGAAAGCGCTCTGCTAGATTTTTTAATAAAAATTTGCATGAAATACAGAAGTCTCTTCATTCCTACTTACAATAAAGCCATGGAAATGATAGGCCCTGAGCCATTCTGTGGAATCTCGGAAGGCCCCTTAAAGCATCTTTAAGAGCTGCGTAAGAGTTTAAAGCTGGTGGTTAAAACACCAGGACAACGACAGGCAAACAGTTCATTAGGACCTGCTCGGCCAAGTTTACCCCCGATCTACTGAGCCACAGTCTATAGTCGTAAGGATCGAGGTCAACTAACAGGACATGAAACTCACAAGCACCTGGAAAGAATAGGCCTGGTGGAGGATAGCATGTGTAGGTTCTGCCAGGAGGCTGAAGAAACAGCCGTACATGTGTGGTGCCACTGCAAAGCCATATGTAGGCTTAGGTTTACTAGGCTTGGTGAGGAAAAGCCAAAACCGGCAAGATATATGGAGTGGCCAGTGTCAAGACTCTGGAGTCTAGTTAAGAAGACGTGCCTGGACAAGGTTCTCTAAAGAAGGATAGGAGAAACCACAATAAACCTGGTAAGGTTGCAGTGGTGGAGGTCATTTTTGACATCTCCGCTCTAACTTAAAATATATCTTGTGGGAGGGATGTCAAATTATAACCAGACACTCTGTACATGTGTACCACTATAAATATTTGAAATATTAAATAATCGCGTCAATAGCCTAAATAACAAACGTTATATAGGTACTAAATTTTATGACTAACAATAAACATATTTTGGAATTGCGAGTTTATTTTCAGATTTGTAAACTTGCTCTACCAATAAAAATATTTTTTAAGCTCTTTTCCTAAAGATTTATGTTTTTAAAGCTTGTTACATATTTTTTTTTCGAAAACTTTAGGCATGGTTAAATATTTGTTTAGTGGCTTTCGTAGGTTAACACTTAATTTTGTTTAAAGTTTAACATAAAAAAAAGTAGATTTATTTTATTAGATTATTGAGTCAGGGGTGTGTTTACAAAGTTAAATATATTTTTTAAATTGTATCTTTTTTGAAAAGCGTTAACTAAAAGTTTCCAAAAAATCGTTTTTGGTAATCTTATAAAGTAAAAAATACAAATACAAATTGTAAAAATTCAAATTGGTCTCTTTTAAATATATACACGACGTCAAATTTTGCGCCTTAGGTATTGACATATTTCCAAAAAGTGCCGTTCCGTCAATGAATTACGAAAACCTGCCTCCATTTACCAGCGGTTTTCAAAATTTGCCCTAGTTTCACACCAGTGCAGTACTTTTTTCCTAATAGATTTGGCTGTAGCAAATAGCAAGGTTATAATTAAACAACAATAACAATTTTCTTCACTATTAAAACTAAAAATAACAAGGTTGATATTTTTGCTTCACCCTACTACATACTTATGAAAACAGAGAGAGAAAGTGGGTAGCTTTTGGCTTTTCCAGGTGGACTGTAAAGGATGCGTAAAAATGGTAGTATACTGTATACCTTCATATGTAGTTTTACTACATATAAAGGTATACAGGCAAATTCTTTGGAATAAAAGCCGTGGAGATTCCTTCGAAAGAGAACCTTCTTTTTGCTTCCAACGCAATATGGAGGTACATTGCGTTGAAGGAAAAGAGGAGGCTGCTTTTTTGTGAGAGTATTTAGTAATGCGATTTTTTATATTCTGTTACATACTTTTGACGGGTGTTATATTTTATAAATGTCTGCAGAGTTGTTATATTTTCATCAAATATTACATTTTTATCTTCGAAGAAAACTTCATTTGTATGAATATGACGTTCTTAAGTCAAAATACGGAGCAAACCCATATGCAGAATTTTATTAAAATATTTAGTGAAGAAAAAAACAACAAATCTACCAAATAATTAAAATTATGCTCTTTGAATGATCTTTATTAAAAAATTAGATTGGTGACATATTGAACTCTAATGAAAAAGTGAAGTTTATTTCTGAAAAAAACAGAAGAATGGTCTTTCATTTCTAAAAATAGAGTTGGTTTGTATTTGCTTATATTACAATCTCAATTATACTCTGTTTTTGCCTCAAACAAAAAAAGTGGAACATTATCTATTTTAACAGTGGGTATGATGAATGTTATTTTTGCTTTTGTATATTGAGCCCTCCCTGCAATTAAACTATGAAACGCCACTCATTTTCCTGTGTATGCATAACTACACAGGTTTTATGTCCTTAACAAACATTAACAAATGCGATTACCCGATTATAGACTCGATTTTTCCAAACACCTCTTTTGCTGTTGCTACAAAATACCTATTATTTTCAGATTATCATTACTGCATTTTCAACCTAGTTCAAATACATAAAACGATTGTTACATGCGTTTAAACAGATTGGCATGCATCCCACACAAAAGAAGTTTAAAATTTTATCCGTTTTCCGTGTAATAATGCAATCGTAGCCTGTTTACTATTCCACATTTTCATTCATGTATTTTTGACGTAAATAAATAGCAGTTTTACTGTGAAAAGCTTTAATTAATTTAAATGTGTGCCTTTTTGTTAAAAAATAATCATTTAACCGATGGCAATAATTTCCTCAAATTATTGCCTTTAAAATGCTTTTTAAAAAGGAATCGAAAAAATAGGGATAGGGTTAAAAATTTAAAAACAAAATATTATCCAAAATTTCCCTATTTTACCCTATCTTTTAATCAGCATAGAAGGCAAAAGATAATCAATTATTTGGAAATTTTTTTATTGGGCATCCCTCGTACTAGACCGTTGAGTCATTTCACTTTGCGATTGAGAGCGCAGCTGAGATCTGAGCTACCGCCAGGCGTTCTTTTTTTATAATTGAGAAATTATCAAATGATTTTTTTTTTGAAATTGTCAAATATTTTTATATTTAAGTTTACCAAAAATAGAATAATTAAAAAAAAAAAAATTTAAATCCAAAAACTAAGATTTTTAATAATTGTTTTTAATTATTTCTCTTTATACGAAGAATATAAAACAAACCACTAAAAATTACTAAACTTATATGGATGCATTTTATTAACGAAAAACTTGAAAAATATCAATTTTTTTATCCTCAAAATTAAAATTAAAACCAAACTTTTTTTTAATGATTGTAAAATAGAATAAAATGAAAAAACATGTCAATATCTCTATTTTTTCGATTTTTTATAGCAAAAAATTACCAAAAGTACTTTGAGAAATACTATGGGCAAAGAAAAATTAAATGCTCTTGCCAAAAACCTCTATTGAAACAGTAATGATAATATTTGAACTTTAAGAAAAAAGTGAAGCGAATTGCAGGCAAAAACAGAAGAACGAACTTTTATTTCAAAAAAATTAGGTTGGTATACCTAAAAGAAAAAAATTGAACATTAACTATTTCAACAGTATGTATGATATATACTAAGTGACATAAAAATCCGAACACCCAGTTTAAATGATTTTATTTTAATAAAATTTTGTTTAAGTACTTAATGAAGCATAATAAGTAAATGATTGAAATATTGCATTGCTTTAAAGCCCTTTTACCTTTAATAATGTGTGGATGCACCCCGATGTGTTACGCATTCTCCAACGCGTCTAGGCCTGCTTCTGATTAGGTGGTCAATGTCCTCCTGTGGTATCTCATTCCAGGCAATCACCAACTCCTCTCGAAGTGCTTCTAGAGTCTGAGGAGGACGTTGCAAATTGAGCAATCTCCTTCCTATCATATCCCACACGTGTTCAATTGGGGATAAGTAGGGAGATCTTGGTGGCCATGGTAACAATGTGACATCATTATGTTGAAAGAAGTCCATTGTGACTCTTGCAACATGTGGTCGGGCATTATCTTGTTGGAAAGTTGGATTTGTCAGGGTGTCAAGATATGGTAAAAGATGGGGTTCTAGAACTTCTTGGATATAACGCTGCGCGGTCATGTTACCTCTGATGAAGATTAGAGGTGACCTGGAACCATCAGCTATAGCACCCCAAACCATAACTCCAACAGTGTGATGAACATGTCTTTTAACAAAAAACTGTGGATTCCTCCTTTTTCCACGTCGCCTTCTAACTCTGACTCGGCCATCGTGCATGCCTAAACAAAATCGAGACTCGACACTAAAGACAATACTGTTCCATTCCTGATCCCAGAGTAACCGTTCTCTGCACCACTCAAGGAGATTACATCGGTATTCTGGAGTTAAAGGAAGGACCCAGTGTGGTCGGTATGAAAACAGGCCAAAACTTCTCATTCGTCGGTAAATAGTTCGCATCCCAATAGGTCTTCGATGTTCTGCAAACCATTCATTTGCAATGGACCTGGTAGTGGAGAAACGGTCCCTTAAGCGGCCCGGAGACGGTCAATAATATTGTTAATAAAATTGACAATGGTACTCATTGATGCGTCTTATTGATCGTGTCGGAAGCGATTGCTGACATTGTCAATCGATTGACGGCGATTGACCGAGATTGATAGGAAATTTGATTGAAGCACATTGACGGGACCGATTGACGCATCCCAATTGATCGTGTACTCGAGCAATTGACAATCGTTCGGGCAGTTGCTTAGCGGCTGCGATAATGTATACGTCGCTGAGCTCCGTGG
>JAHBCN010023656.1:0-12404 GCA_019359885.1 Listronotus oregonensis | reverse complement strand
CAAAATACAAAAAAAAGTTTTGTTTAAAAACCTTTTTAAATAAACCAAATACATAAAATACATGTTTAAATTTTAAAAAACATAAAATAAGGGTTGGGGTTTAGGTTCAAACAAAAATTTTAAAAAACATGAAGTATAAAATTTTAAAAAATAAGATATATGGTATAAAACCAAAAGTTAAAAAGCCCAAAAACCCAATTTTTAATTTTAAAAAAAATAAAATTAAATTACCTAAAATATAACCCCCCAAAAATTAAATAAAAAATTTTCCTAATTTTACAAAAAACCCCAAAAACCCCTTTTAAGGCATGCACCAAAAAAATTTGAAAAAAAATAGCTACCTGTAATCAGTCTTACGCGGTGTCCTGCGTGAGGGCAACAGGGACCGGCGCGGGGTCGACGGCATATGCGGTAAACGCGACCAGAGTGCCCTTTAGGGCAAATGCACGCCGCGTTTTGTTTCGCAGTTTGCGAGATGTTGTGGAACAAGAAGCGCGCGATTATTTTAACTGAGAGTACGTACTATCAAGGAATTCTAAAATTGCGTAAAAAAAGGCTCAATAAACGACACAAGATGAATACCATTTTTTTTGGAAAGACGTAAATACGGTGAATTTCATCATTTGTATGAAAAATTAAGATCTTGCCCAAGGGGTTTCCAGTTTTATTTCGGGGGTTATTGCAGAGTGTTACCCGAAACATTTGACTACATTGAAAAAGCAATAACCCCCGAATTGAAATATTCAGAAACCAATTTTCAATGTCCGATTTCAGTTCCAGAGAGACTAATGCTAACTTTAAGGTAAGCCAAATACAAACTTTATTTTGGGTCCGTTCCCTTTAGGTATATTCGTTTTTAAAAAAAAAAAAATTACAGATAAAGAGAACACATTTTTTTTAAAAGTGGATTTCAAAAAAAAAAAACCCAAAAAAAATGCATTTTTGCAGAAAAAATCAAATTAAAAGTCAAAAAAATCACTATGTTTTTAGGTTAAGTAAACGGCCAGATTTTGGACGTTGTCGCGTTAAAAAAAGATTTAAATTTTATTTAACGGCGCATTTATGATAAAGAATTTTTTACAATTTAACGGGGAAAAACCCTTTAAGAGAACCAACCAAAACTAACCAGACCTAGGTAATAGTTTGGAAGTTCTTGTTTGTTAGTTCTGGTTATTTTTTTCTAAAAAAAAAACTTCATTTCTGGTAAGGGGGAAAAAACAACCTTCGATAATAACAAATTATTTAAAAAAACATCTGGCAACATTGTTTTCCCTTTAAAAAAAAAGAACGTAAAAAAAATTCTCGTCGTTTTTATGTTTGTCAGCCATGTTACTTTAGAATTTTATAGGGAAAAGTAAAGAAATTCTTTTTTTTTTTGTGAAAATGTGAGTAAAAAATTAATTTTTTCAGACCCAAAGTGTTTTTATTATGGTGTAATAAATAAGTAAAAAAATTACATCAAAATTCTGCTGTTTAAAAAATATACCTAAAGTGTAACGAAACCTTTATTTTGATTATAACATTTTGTTATTACATAACAAAACCTGGGAAAACCTAAAAAATTAATTTATAAATATTAAAGAAAGTCATCACTTTGTTTTTCTTGATACGGTTGGTATCCAGGTCGATGTCTGTTTTTTCGACTGGTGACATAAGTCTTTGGTACTGTTGGTATGCAGACGTTGATGCCTGTGGATTTTCGACTGGTGAGATCGGTCCAGATAAGCAGGGTGAAATGTTTGAGGCAGGTGATTGTGCGCTAGAAGGATATGAAGGCTGGTGATAAGATGAGACGGATGCTTGGTTTGTATTTGTATTTATATTATAGGGATGTCGATTGTTGTGTACTTTCCATATTTCTGCAGCCAAAAGATTCTGAACCTGACTTCTAAAAGATAATTTATTTAGAGACGGAAGTTGTCTTACGTGAGGAAGAAGCGACTTGAAAAAATTTATATCTTCATCATCATCATCATTTTTTTCTAATAAGGCAACCTTTCTAGCTTCTAATCGTAAAAATTCCTCATCTAAGTTCCCTTCGTTTTTTGCTGGTGCTTTTCGCTTCCGTTGTATTACAATAGGAGTAGTTGGGGTGTCTTTCCCTGGTAATGCATTTTCCAAGTCATCATTTGGTTTTTGTCGGGGCACACGTGTAACTAGTTTTGTTGCTGGTTGAGAGGAATCAGTTCTAGGTTGTGATAGTTCGTCATCATCAAGTTCTTCATCAGATTTTGCTTGTGAAGACTGTGATATTATATCGTGTTCAGTTTCACGTTCCTGGGACAACTGGTCAGCATGAGAAGTATTTCCGGTATCTTCTATATTTCCTTCTGTCACCTTAGGTGTTAATATATGTTTCAAAAACAGCATTGCTTCAAAATGACACCATGTGCCGGTGTACCGAAAGGCGTTCTCTCCGTCATCTCCCGATCGGAACTTGGGTATTTTGTTCAGCTCTTTTAAATCTGTCCCGTAGATTCTTCCATTTATTTTTCACAACTTCTTCTAAAACAAAAGAATAGTAATTTAAAAATTGGGGTTATGATTTTCCAGATATTTAGCAACAGGGATACAATTCAGACAACTTCAATATTCCTTCAGGATATCTAAGACTGCCGTAGCTGTCATCATAATTGAAGTGTGCAAAGCAATTTGGAAAACGTTGGTTCAGAAGCACATGCCCCAACCCACAACTGAAGACTTTAAAAAGATTGCTTCCGATTTTTGGACACGGTGGCAGTTTCCAAATTGCATCGGATGTTTAGATGGCAAACATATAAGGATAAAACGGCCCCCGAAATCTGGATCGATGTACTATTGTTACAAAAACTTTTTTTCAATTGGTCTGCTAGCACTTACAGATGCGAATTATAAATTCATAATGGTAAATGTTGGATCTTATGGTAAAGACAGTGATGCAGGAGTATTTGAAAACTGTCCTCTGCGCCAAGGAATCGAGAGTGGGTCAATTGTACTACCAGAAGAAAATATATTGCCTGGTTCAACCATTACTGCACCCTACGTATTTCTCGGTGATGAAGCATTTCCACTTACAGAATATCTAATGAGACCATTTCCACGACCACAATTACAAGAAGGGGAGGAAAATTACATGTTCAACTACAGACTTTGCCGTGCGAGGATGGTAGTGGAGTGCTCATTTGGAGCAATTGCGTCCAAGTTTAGAATACTACTGAAAGCAATCGAAACAAATGTCGAAAACGCTGTGCATATAGTTAAAGCAATAACTTTATTGCATAATATCATTAAAGACCTTGAAGGCATATCTGAAGTGGATTTGGTTAATTATAGAAGCGTTACGATTGATCGAAGAAATTTTATGCGATCCAGCAGAAGGCATAATGCTTCATCAAGGAAAGCTGTATTGGCTAGAAAGAAATTTTGTAGATTTTTCACACTTCGCCCCTTAACTCATGAATAGTATTATTTTAGTTGGCGTTTCTTAACTTTTTTCCAATAAATAGATTTTCAGTTCAGTCTTATTGTTTTTATTTCTTACTTTACTTCCGACCATCATCTAATTCTATTTAAGATTGTTTTTAATTCAGTTAGCCTTAAAGAATCATTCGATCCGGTTTACTACCACTACCTCCTATTCAAATTAAAAATTTAATTCAATACTTCCTATTCAAAATAACTTCTAACTTAAATTTAATTGTAATTAGAAGAAAAAATAAACTACTAAATACAATGAGGTAAAAAATGGTTCATTTTTTTCTGCAGCTTGGCCATTTGAAAACATCTACCGGGTGACACAGCGGACATGTAACAGCCCATAACTTTTTTATTTATCAGAATACATTTTTGAAATTTGGTATATGCACCTATCGTAAGAACACGCTATTAATGACTTAATTAAACCATTTTTTTCGCTTCCGGTTTAACCGGAAGTAACCCTAAATTTTAAATTTTAAATAGCACCCTGTCTATATTTTTAGCCTATCTGATCCGCCTCAAAATTCTCTTTTCAACGATATGTCATACATGTCATTTGGTTTCAAATGGCTGCCAAAATTGATTTTTTTCCCAAAATGTTAGTAGGCCATGATGTAACAATTACCAATTATCAGCATGTAAAAGGCGTTTAGATGTAAAGAATAAGGTGTAAAAGTAATTGTGATTTTGTTATTTTTGCTCTTTTTAATAAGAGTTAGGAATAGAGGTAAATTTTAAGAAATTTTGAAATCTATTTTTTTAACCCTTAACATCTCAAAATCTAAAATAGAAAACTCCAATTTTTATTTAAAGTAACTTTAGATCAAACATTTATTAATTTATATAATTTATCAAAACTGGTATGCACAACACCTTTTCACCAAAATCCATTAGACCAAGCCTACTTGGCGTGTTATTGATACTAATAATCTACGTATTTATGTATAATTTTTGCGTTTTTAATAAAAAAGTCAGTTCTTCATACTAGTTCTGATAAATTATATGAAATACTAAATGTTTGACGTAAAGTTTCATTAAAATATATACAGGGTGCTATTTAAAATTTAAAATTTAGGGTTACTTCCGGTTAAACCGGAAGCGAAAAAAATGGTTTAATTGAGTCATTAATAGCGTGTTCTTACGACAGGTGCATATGACAAATTTCAAAAATTTATTCTAATAAATAAAAAAGTTATGAGCTGTTACATGTCCGCTGTGTCACCCGGTATAAGAAAGATTAATTCTCTTATTCTTTCTATGTATAAAATATAATATACTATGTCATAAGATTTGGATTTGCCACCTCGGAAAAACCCCAATATATCCAATTTTATCAAATTATCTTTATTCAGAGGCAAATAATTTGTAAATAAATCCAATTTAAAGAATATTAACACCCTGTATCGTGGCAACGAAGCATTTTCGAACTTGGATATCAGGGTGTTTCTAACTACGGTACGAAACTTCAGAGGGTGATTGGCTAGGTCGTTTTAAGAAAAAAAGTTGCTATGAACATATGTCCGGAGTTGCTTCGTTTCTGAGATACAGGGTGTTGAAAGTGAAAAATGGCATATTTTTATTCGATTACAAAAATAGTACGCCACTGCTTTTTTCAAAATAAAAATTCTCTTCTTAATCTCTGGTCAGTTTCTAACATAAATGATCTTTGGACTTTTTCTGTCCGACGAACGGTTTTTGCTTAAAAAAATAAAATAAATTTATTTGCATTTCCCATCATCTTTAAGAATTTTGAAAATGCAGATATTTTTTTTAAGCAAAAACCATTCGTCGGACAGAAAAAAGCCAAGAGGTTATTTTTGTTAGAAACTAGTCAGAAATTATGAAAATATTCTGAATAAAAATATGACATTTTTCACTTTCAACACCCTGTATCTCAGAAACGAAGCATCTCCGGACATATGTTCATAATAACTTTTTTTCTTAAAACGACCTAGCCAATTACCCTCTGAAGTTTCGTACCGTAGTTAGGAAACACCCTGTATATTAGGAACTTATTTTCTGTATTTCCACCCAAAGAATCCACCAGTAATTTTTGTTGCAACTTTAATGAAACACTGTATATTAGAAAGTACAGGTACGTCAGAAACGAGCACACGCGCGTATCTGTACTTTTCTTTCAATAATATCGAGACATGCAATACCTACTTGTTTCCTGGAGATCTGCTGCGATTCGTTGCCATTCTCGGTCCACCAGCAGTCTGTTATGGTAGTGTTTATGTTTCATGTCCCAAAGGACACGAGTATTTTTAACATTACTTATCAATAATTCGTAAAATGTCTCAGGCATGATGTATAACACACAAAGCTGACCGGCGGAGACTGCAGCGGCAGAAGCGGAAATATCAAATATTTTGACCGGCTGTGCCGCCTCAAAACCGCTGGAACAGTACGTGCCGCGCGTTAGTCGCTACGTAGGACACTCCAATATCAAAACATTACTTTGAAGTTACCGCGTCGACCGTGCCGGTCGCGCCGGTCGCGTGTTGCCGCTCACGCAGGACAATTTTACCTGCATATTCATCCTTCATGCACCCCAAGACTGACAAATTTACAGGAACGTTATGTGGGTTATCCTGCGAGTAATTAGATGTGTCAAACCTGTCTAAATTTTCGCTCATATCATTATAGAAATTTTCGGTAGTTACATGTAAAATTAGGGAGTCAGTATCAGTATAGAGTAAGGTAGCATTATTCCCGTATTTTGGTTTAATATACCCATACAAAAAGTCGTACATAATGGTCTTGGAAATTTCCAAAATGCTAAACCCAGCATAAATTGGTTTATTATATACGACTTTTTGTTTGCGCATCTAAATAGCGGCCAAATTTTCGCTAAAAATAGAAATATCTTTAAAATGCGGCTTCGACATCAACGCTTCCGCACCTAACTTCCTACCAATATTTTCCCAGTGGGTGACAAGTTTAACGTCTACTCTTTTCTCCACATTTTCCATAGTTTTACCAAACACGGCATTATTCATTAATTTAAAAAATTTTTTTTAAATTTATTTTCAGCGAGATTGCGCTTTGCCGTGTTCATATCGATATATGGTTTTAGCCAGGGAGATTGATCGAATGTTAAAACGCGGTGAATTTTGATTAGCTTAAGACCGTGGTCTAAACATTGACGCAAATTTGATAATGTATAATATATTTTGATTTATTTTCCAAATTTGTTATTAAATTTATTAATTTTGACTTTGGCTTCTGGCGATGACATAGATTGTGGGCAAAAGGGTAGTTCGTTATGCGCGTAATGGAGCTCTTCCGGATACTCCAAATCAACTTCTAAAATGTACCCGGTATTTGATTCTTTAGCTATATTCATGTAATCTAAATTTTGAATTTCTTCTTCGCTAAGCCACTTAAAGCCACCTGTTGGTAAATATTGAGACATGGCTGCCCCGTATAAATTGTTAGCATCCAAGTACATAATGTAGGAGGAAGGTTTAGAAGCGTCGTAATTAGGGATAAATTTATTATTCGCGACTGCTTTCCTTACACTACATTGACTAACACCCCCGCGGATCCCGTGTTTAAAGAAGTGTATCATCTCTAGATCCGTAAGTAGCTCCAGCTCGATTTTAGTCGCCTTTAGGGCGCTCGTCATCGACAATCCAGGCGCTGTATAGAAGGCTGCTGGATCTAGCTTATATGTAGCTAGACACACTTCTCTAAAGTTTTCAAAAACATCTGCTAACAATAAAACGTCGGATTTTAAATATATATCAGAATAATGGCCTAAAGTTTGACATTTAAACAAGTTCCATACAGCTATAGCACGCTTATAATCATCATCAGTGATATGCTCATCCTTAAGCTCATTATAAAAGTTATCTTGTGATGGGAGCTTATCATCATCTAATTTCGAAAATGAATCCACGTAAGAATATGGGAAAACACCCTTCTGTCGAATGAGCTGAAATTTTTCTTCGTCAGGGAAATATTTCCTAACTTCACGACATTGTTCTGATTTTAAATTTTTACTTAATTTATCTAGGCCTGATGCCATAAAACGAAAACTATCTAAAAATCTTAACTTTAAAAATACCTGCTGCTGTCTACCTTCCTTGTTTTCGATATTATCCACCAAAATATGTTTGGTAAAAGAAATATACCTCTCCTTATTTTGAGGGATAACATCGACTCTTTCCTGCGCAAGAGCCAACTCTTTGACGAACAGGTGGGCATCAAAACCGGACATGTTGTGGAAGAATATAGGGATAAAGGTTTGGACTTTGTAATTAAGATTGCATACAGAGTGAGCTGCACCTCGAAATTGTCCCGTTAGATGGCAGTGATCCCTAACTCTTTCCTCTTCTACACTAAACGGTTTTTCGCAAATATGACAGTTAGATGCTTCGCGAAACTCATTCTCTTGTTCGAGAGTTAAAGGAGCCATTGGTACAATATTTTTCAAAAATTGGTTATAAATCGACTTGCAATCGGTTTCTAACCAATTTACGAATATTTTATGTGCATCATGACCCCTAAAGCTCTTGAAAATAGAATGAGCGTCATCGAAATCACATTTAATATAGTAAGCGAAAGAGTAAGGAATATGTTTGTGCGTTTTAACAGTATAGGACATTTCGGGATCCAACTCCTTTTCCTCTGTAGTAGTAGTATCTAAGGGCTCAAGGATTGTCTCAAAGTCGGCGTAGACAACAAAAGGTACTTTTAATTTCTTTTCAAATTCCGTAAATTTAAGCAAATTCTCAAGGACCTCTTCGCCATATTTATTTTTCTTTAAATCGGTTGTCGGAACTTTAGCTAACACGTGACCGCAATCATGCTCTTGATGGGCTTTTAATTTTTGCTCGGAATAAAAGTATTATAAACAACCATCGCATAAATACTTTGTACCATGATGTGTAGATAATTGACTTGAGATCAGGCGAGACATGCTAGTTATTAAACAATAGTGCTGATTGCCAAAATCATCGCTAATGAGTAATAAGTTAACATGTTTCTCCTTTCGAGATCTAGTAAAATATAAAGGACCAACAACTTTAATAATATTTCTACCATCTTCATACGTTCTATCAAGCCCGTAAACGTTGATAGAAATATTATTGAGTTGCTCAAATTTAGAAATTTCGATAAGTTTGATTGGAAATTCTATACCTGTAAAGTCCAGCTCGTGGACATACTTCTGGTAGTGTGAAATACGCTCACGGTCGCGATTTACCTCATCTTTATGCAGGCCTGCTAAGACTGACCACATGAAACATTTCTCGTCTACGTTTTGAATGTTGACTATAGCTTTTTTCGCCTCAATCTCCTTGGGTAGCGGCAGATAAGACGATGCCTTAATAGGGTTGATCTTATTAATACTAATTTCTAAATGGAGGAGCTGTTCCAAGGCCCAACCTGTAAAAAGAAAAATTTATTGAAATACTTGTTTAAACGAGTTAAAACCTGTAAATAAATAGCTAAAACCTGCAAATAAATGATGAATCATAACGCTAAAATCAACAAATGAGTCATGAGATTGTGTGCGAGTTAAAGCTTGCTAATAATAATAAGATTACTCACCACTTTCTTTTTCTGCAAACTCCGTAGCCTTTTTATCAAGGATTGCAGAAAACTGGTCGAACAGCTCCTCCAAGTCCGTTCCCTCACTCACCAACCGGAATTTGGAATTAAACGACTTGATCTCTGACGTCTCTTTGGTTTGCAGAAGGAAGCGGCCGAAAAGCTCCATACCCACTTTCAGGTGTTGGAATCTATGCAGATTATCCCCTACCAACTTGACGAATTTGTTTCTAAATTGTGCTAGATAACTCTTCACGTTGGTAGGGGTCTCCTTCGCTGATAATCGGTATGTAGCAATCCGGTATCTAAAAGCTGTTTTTACTAATTCTACTCCTTCCTCCTGCTCCACGCAGCAATTAGAACGATGACGTAGGGTGCGCAAATGTCCTGTCCAACGATTGCTGGGAATCGCTAGGCTGCACACCCCACAATGCCGCGTGGAAGACGTCGATGACTCTGTAAATAAAATTTAAAAAAATTAGTTCTCCTGAATAATACATTTTATTAAATAAAATTAGCTACAATTTTAACACATTTTAATTTTGTACTCACCATTATTGAGATCAAGTCTTGCTCTCTTTGCCATGGGACCCATTGGTTCTTCAACAGCAACCCTTTTTGGTGCAGGGTGCTTCTCCCTCTGATGCCGTTGAAGAGCCCCGTTTGATTTGAATACACGATTGCAGGTTTTACATATACTAATCATGGGGCGGCAGTCACCGTGACGGGTTAAATGGCTTTTGTTGGAGAATGAGGTAGCACAGTATTGACAGACGAACATTTTTTTCTAAAATATTAAAACAATGCTATTAATATCGATGTTTATTCCTTAATATATCTATAATCTAAATAAATTTTAAGTTAGTCCGGAGAGCCAAGTGTTGGTTCCTCTACTAGTTTATTTGAAAATTTTTTTGAAATAATTCCAATACAACACCACCGACTTACTACGCCGCTGTTAGTCATCGTCAGAGATTTTGAATAAAACATATATTCGACTTACGACGCCCCTGACTGAAATTTCAAATAAATGTTATTACCATTGAATGTGTTATCAGTGAGCACAGGATGTATTACCGCCCACTTATCGAAATATCAGAATTAAACGTTTCAAAAGTATAGGTTTTTGATGCTTGTATATATTAAAAAATTATATATATTATATATATATATATATATATATATATATATATATATATATATATATATATATATATATATATATATATATATATATATATATATATATATATATATATATATATATATATATATATATATATATATATATATATATATATATATATTTATATATATATATATATATATATATATATATATATATATATATATTTTATATATATATTATATATAATATTTTTATTTTTTGAAAAACATGTAAAATGGTTATTATTAATAAGTTTTCGATAAATTTTAATATTAATAGGAAATTTAAGTATAGCTAATATAAAAACGTTCAAAAATAATAGTTTAAAAAATTTAATGGGTGTTTGCTATATTTGTAATATATAAAATTACTAGCACTAATAAAAATAAAAAACTTGTATTTAACTATGTGTGATTATAAGGAAAAACGGTTTTTAAGCAATAAAACTAAGTACTTACGATTGGTAAAAGGTTTTGATTTTTGTATATTTTAAAAAAATTTTATATTATTGTAAAATGACTATTATGAATATTTTTTTTTGTTTTTTTTTAATATTAATAGGAAATTTAAGATAACCAATATGAAGACATTCAAAAATAATAGTTTTAAAGATTTAGGGGTGTTTTTAATATTTGTAATAAATAAATTACTAACACTAATAAAAATAAGAACTTGTTTAACTATTGTAATTATAAGGAAAATGGTTGTTAACAAAAAACTAAGTATTTTATGATTGGTAAATAGTTTTTTGATTTTTGTTATTTTTTTTTGTAAATATATTAAAAAAAAAAAAACCAATATAAATTAAAAATTTTTTTTAAAATTGGTTTTAAAAATAAAAAATTAAACTATTAAAAAAATTGTAAATATTTTTTTTTTTTAAAATAAATTTTTTTTAAAAAAAAATTTAAAAAAAAATTAAAGTTAAGAAAGTATTTTAAAGGGTTATAACCCAATATTTAAATTTTGAAGGGTTTCCAAAATTTAATAAGGGTTTTTAAAAAAATTTACCCCCGCCTATGACTCCATCAAAGCTTCTGGAATTTCGTTGTGAAATAATATTTTAATTGTCAACAGGATACTGTTTCCGTTTTGATGTGATAAAAATTTTTACTTATCTGCTTGTTATTCCCACTGTGAATACTACACGGTGGACTTGTTAAATATTATTTTCTAACGAAAATTTAACCTTATTTAATAATTTTATTTTTAATAGCTGTTATAGTTAGCCATAGGCGCACCAAATAAATTTATTAAGTGTTCTTTTTAATAATAATAATAATATTCTATATACAACCCTTTGGAAGTTTAGAATTTAACTGTTAAGACTCTTCACCCCACGCCTAACCCCCCCCAGGTCTACCCAGGCCTGGCGCTTAAGGAGGGGCCCCCCATGTTAGGTTAGACATTTAACGTTTGACAAGTGACATTTGACAGACGCCATTATTTTAACGCATGCGTAGGACCCTTAGTTATGTCTCATCCACGTGCGGTTCTAAGTCACGTGGTTCGCGAAATATGGCAGTTGACAGGTGGCATTTGATAGGTAGCAGGCGCCATTTTTTTAGCGCTTGCAAGATCCTAAGACAGGTCTAGCCTAAGTAAGAACTTTTCTAAGTCACGTGGTTCGCGAAATATGACATTTTAAGGTGGCATTTGACAGGTGACGGGGCCATTTTTTAGCGTTTTAAAGGGCCTAAGATACAACTCATCCACGTAAGAAATTTCCTAAGCCCGTGGGTGAACATATGACAGTTGACAGGCAACATTTGACAGGTGACAGGTGACATTTGACAGATAGTATTGACCACGCCCTAAATAACGCGTCACACAAGATTCCTAAATATTTAATTACGTCAGAGATATTAAGATAAACTTCTGACCCGGGTCAGGGTGCGCGTAAAAGAACCATCTAGGACTACTAAAAAATATCGTGTAATTTAAAAAGTTGTTCCAAAGAAGATACTGTTACGCCTCTTTCTTTCTGGACGTCCGTTTTCTTAATCTTCGATAGGCCACTTTGGGGTAGTTCGTAGGTAAATAAAAACCCTCTGAGTGGCGTTAATGTTTCCAATGTTTTTGTCAAAGTGGACATTGCAATGTATTGTGCGGATGTGAGAAAACCATTATTCCATGCCTGTTCGAGGAATATTCCCACGCTTAAAGGGGAACGCTCCATTAATTTTTCGTTTTGTCAAGCACAAACCGTTGCAAAAGGGGA
>JAHBCN010023655.1:0-12566 GCA_019359885.1 Listronotus oregonensis | reverse complement strand
CGCGATCATTGCCTACTTATGGAATTATTAAGGATCCCGTTTGTGATATTGATCTAGCATGTAAAAACCTATTTTGATAATATTTTCCATGCGTTTACTTTACGTGCGTAATGACTGTGGGTACTGTGTTTTTGACTGCTTTACATAGTGGTCGTAGGTAAAGCTACTCTACTGCTCGGTATGCGGTAAAGTAGGCTTAAGTATTTATCATCTTGAATGTCTTTTCTTTTAGAAATAGAAACAAAATTTAAAATTATGTATTTATTTAGGTACTAGATGAAAAGCCTGTCTCCGCCAGGCGAAAGACAATATTAAGTAGCATCAGTCTCCTTAAGATGCCTTCCGTACGGCTAACGGTAAAAAAGCACTTTTTTGCTCCTATTTTTGTCCCGGAGACGAAATTCGAAAAACGGGCTTCGTTAGGTACTAGCTACTGCTAAAGACTACCACTGTGCCAAATTTCATGATTTTAGCTCAAGCTATAACTTCAGAATCACGTGGACAGACAAATAAATATGTATATATATATATATATATATATATATATATATATATATATATTATATATATATATATATATATATATATATATATATATATATATATATATATATATATATATATATATATATATATATTATCCACATTAGCAAATTATATTTTGACATAATCTTCTACATATGACTCCGCAACTGTAGATGATTTCCACCCATCATGCCGTTTAATGTTGGAAATATTACTGCCGCAGTTGGCCAGCATTGTTACCGAAAACCAAAAGCAATGTCTTGTATATAATTTAGGTTAAGGAAGGTTTAGGTATCCCGTAACCCGCAATATTTGCCGGCATCTTTCCAAAAGTGTTGACACCTACACATTGCTTGGTACACTTTTCTTCTCTGTATAAATCCCAAAAATTGTGGGTACTTTTGTTATTAAACCAATACGGTCTGGTGCTTTTCAGGAGAGATTTATTAACATCAGAGTTTTTAAGTATTTTTGATTTTTTCGGCTTGTATCCGTCGTGTAGTCTTTTTGAGTAAGATGGTAATTTAAAATATTTACCCAAGTTAATGTTTTTCTTAATCTTTAAAATCGATTTTATCATGAAATATTTTATATATCATGAAGACGGTGAAAATTTCTTTGACAACTGATTAAAATACGCCATAAATACTTCTTCTGGTAAACTTAAAACTTGCTTTACTGCACACCATTTTTAAAATATGAAATATTATTTCTCGCATTGTAGCTTGGATTTAGGAGGAATAAGCTGGCCGCTTGCCTCTTTGGTGCATCTAATATTTCTTGAGAAATCTCTTTGTCGGACGAACTCATTTTATTTATAAAAAAACTTACAGTTAAACCAAAGACAATTTTCCAACGGTCATACGAAGCGTTATTTACTTTGTTGCTAAGACCGATAAAACAAAAACAAATTCTCTGACGTTGACGCGCTCTTGAAATATATTTGAAGGGCTCATTGCTAGATGATAACAACGCACAATATGATTAAATTTGGAAAATCAAACATTTAGGTTTTGATAAAGTAAAAAAATGGTACATCCTTATGATTTATATTATATTTGCTTTCAGGTTTTAATAGATAAATATTAAAACATTCATTAAAACCTATTTATAAGTTACGTGAAAAAATTTCAAAACTAACCAAAACCAAGATGTTTAATTTCTTAAATTATTCGTATTTTGGCTTGTCTATAGCAATAGGCCATTCATTTACACAGATGATAATTATTTACGCAATGTATGCAACAGAATTTTTAAAAACAAATTTAGGTAGAAATAACATTATGTTACAATTAATAATAATATCAATGCTTACATATAAATAGTGCTAGGCTTTCTTATTCAGTATTGTCATTTTTTAAATATATTGGTTCTTATAGGATCGGTGAAGCGAAATAAGTTGTTGGGTGGGGACAAATTGTCTAATTTTACTTTACCGCGTAGGTAAGGTAGATTTAAAAATTTACGATCACAAACCCTTTCTTTTTTTTCTCTTTAAAATGCATTTTTTTAAATTAATAATTTATTTGTTTGTAAATATAGATGTAAAATTTTGTACCTAACACCTGTAGAAAGTGTTTTTACCGCTCTTGACACCTTGACCGAAAGACGCGAAGCGTGTCGTTGCGTGTGGTAAAGTATCACTTTTCACACTGGTAAATAAGGTAAATAACTCTTTACGGTCTTGCGTTTAGCGGAAATTAAGTGATTTATTATTTTCAAATCCAACCCTGTTTGTTTTTTTTTGGCCTATCAGAATCGCCTTAAGATTCTGTTTTTAATCGTGTGTCACAATGTGACGTGTGCTGTTAAAATAGCTTCCAAAAAGTATTTATTTAAATAAGCTTCAGTAGGGCATGACATGCAGCTTGTACTATATTTAAGTGTAGTGTGCTGTAATTTCGAAAAAACAGATGATATATTCCAGTATGCTTTATATTAGTTTAACCCGGTTAATGTCTCTGGTTTTTCCATATTTTAAAAAACGTTCTAAAGTAACTCGCAATATTTTGCAAAATAGGAAAGAAATATAATATTTATATTTGTAAATTATATAAAATAACCATATTTTAGTATTTTTAATAGATTGGATCATCATTATTGATTTAAAACTTCCAATGTTGCAATGACAGTTATTTTTTACTCGGTTATCATGCAATAAATTTTGGTAAAAAGCAAATAAACAATGATGATCGTATATGCCAAAAACGAAAAAATAAAGACATGAAAAAGCATACAGGCTGGAATATAAAAAAATAAATTTGTGACAAAACGTTAAAAATAACAACTAAAAGTTGTTAGAATTTCCGTAACTTTATATCAGAATTCTTACAAATGTAATTATAATTTTCATTTTATTTTTTATTTAGGTTAATTTTGATAAAGGTGGCAGATATTCCACAAAAACTTAGAAAAACTTTTTTATTTTTTTAAGGGTTTTTTCTTATTTCTTTTTTAAGCGATCTGCCAGTTCATAGGGGTCAATAGGGCTAAGCCCACTCAGTCGCTATACCCAGGGACCACGCCCGAAGCAGTCCCATTGTCTAAAAAACTTTTCCGGAGAGTAAACCCAACAAGATCTTATTAAAACATAAATCCATCACAACAATATAGAACCTAATAACATTTTAATTATATTTTTGTATTTTATAATCAAAAAATTAAAAACATGACTTTTAAATTCAACAATAAGTGATTTCTTTAAAAATTCATAGATTAAAAATATTTGCTTTGATGTCCCCATATAGCATCGGATATCTTATGGAACGGCCAAGCAGTTCATATAGCTTGGACAAAAAGAGAAAATCTTGGTACTGGCATGGATTTCCCGGGTCTCGACCTCAAGGCCTTCATAAGCCCACGGGGGGACTGTACAGGTAGCGAACCAGGTGCCGCAGTGCATGGAGGGGATGAATCGGCAGAACACATACGGTTCCCCCCCCAGCAATGGCCGCTAAGATTCCAATCCTTGGCAATAAACCTTGTTACGGGGGGGGTGAAAGACTTCTCCCAACAGGATCTCAGAAATTTGGAATCTGAAACCCCTTGGGGGAAATAAAAGGGTTAGCCACAATAGACTGATCGGTCGCGGTGGGAAAGGGGGTTATACCCATTTTTTCCTACCTACCCCATAGCTTAAATTTTCCCTACTTTTTGAAAAATTTTTTTTGAAATCAATGAAAATTATTTTTAAAAATATCAAATAAAAATTAAAAAATTTTAAAAAAATAAAAACTGGTCCTAGAACTTCAATTAAAACGGTGCTTCGACTAATGCAAGAAAATGGATTTTAAATTAAAGTTGTTTAAATAGCCTTTTTTCCCAAAATCTTTATTTTTTGGATTCGGGGCAAAATAGACGGTAATTACGCCAAAATTTTAAAAAATGAATTTTAATTTTTTAAAATTAAATAATTTTGAAAATTATTTGAATAATCTTAGTTTTTAGTTTTAAAAAATCTACGAAATATCCGAAAGGGATCGTTGTATTTTAAAATAAGACAATTATGTTTCAATTTACCGACCCCTTTGAGGAATATAAAAGTAATAAATTAAACCGTCTATTTTATTAAGGAACACCAAAGAGTTTCTACCGTAAAACCCCTTTCAAAGATTATTCCCTTCATTTTGTCAAAAATCCCCCTTGTTCATCCACCATTTTCCGGATGGTGGTGGTTTTGTTTGCGTCAAACCACCGGGACTCGAGGGGTCCCCGCCCGAATGACCAAAGGGGGATTCATTAACTTTATGTGTTCTTGTGTTTGGCCCGTAAACATGCTATCGAATTGTTTCGGAATATTTGATCTTCAGGGTACGATGTTTGAAGGGGTGGAGGTGGCTGTGACGTTACAACACCACCTATGTTCAATTGTTCTTGCTGTGGGTAGGGAATTAGTGGGGGGCTTTTGAGACAGAATTCGATTGGGGTTTTGACGGGAGCGCTGGGTCGCTGGTATCTGTTCTCAGGGAAGGATTTCGTGGTCGCTTGTGGTGTTATTAATTTTTGAGATGTTCAGCAGCTTCGATGGATTTTCGATGCATTCCTAAAAAAGACAGGAAAGAGTTATACACGTTTTTTTTGGGGTACAGTGTAATCCACATCTTACTGATCCCATATTTGTGGCTTTCCTTGTATTAAATAAAATGAAATCCCCACCCTTTTTTTTTTTTTTCGAGAATTTAAAAATACTTTAAAAATTATTTGTATTGAAAAAAAAGAATAAGACCGAAAATTAAATTTTCTAAATAGGACCCCTTATTAAAAATAAAAAATGATCACATACTTTGAGGGGCACGCCCGGATTGAGCTTTTTTTATGTTATGAATTTAATTTTTTTTTTTAATACAAAATGTGTTTGTAAATAAGCTAATCAATTTTCATAAAACTTTTCATATGCTTTTTAACCTCTTGGGGGATGAAGGAAAAAAACTTTTTTTCTGAGAATCAGAGTCCTATACCAACTTCCATAAATGCCGATTTTTCTATGCAAACTTCCATCTATTTTTAAACCCCTCTCTCTCTCTCTCCCAAGGGATGAAATTTTTTAATAATTTGAAAATAGATCTTTTTTAACGAATTAACAATCTACATATCCATTTCTATTTTTTGTCAGAAATGACGAAGTTTTATACAAACTTTTGCCCCCATTCTACCCTTTAGGGGAAAAATTTTTAAAATCGTTTCTCGATAATTTTTTCTATTTTTCTGAGTTCTGACCAAAAGTCTAATTACCAACGCCTAGATTTACAACTTTAGAAATGACGATTTTTGTATAAAAATTTTTTTATCCCTATTTTAACTTTTCAAAGGATGTTATTCGAAAAATGTTAAACCAGATCATTTTTAATGATAAATTTTAGCTCATATCCCAATTTTTATACTCTTAAATTAGAAATGACGAAGTTTTATGCAAACTTTTAAACTACCATTTAAGGGGTAAAGAAAGTTTTCCCAAAAACCTTTTTTAGCTAGCTTTTGTCTAGGTATTCAGAAACCTAATTGCCAACTATCATATTTTTAATTTAAAATTGACGATTTTTCTACAAATTTTTATCCCCATTTTTAACCCCCCAAAAAACGTATTTTCAAAAAAGGTTTAGCAGAACATTTTTTAAACGTAATCAATAGCCCCTACCAATTTTTGTACTTCTAAATCCAGAAATGTCGAATTTTCATACAAAATTTCACCCCCCATTTTACCCTTTTAGTGAGGGGGAAAAAGTTGCCTAAAATCATTTCTTAGCTCCCCCATTTATCTAGGTAACCGGTCCATTTTCCCAAATTTTTAAATTTAAAAATTCAAAATCCTCTATTTGAATATCATTTTCAAAATTATCTATGTTTTTTTTTAAGACCATAGCCAGTGGATTTTTTTTTTACTCGACAATTTTCTTATGTAAATATTTTAGATGCCTCTAATTTCAAGAAAAATGCTGATATTTTTGCAAAATTTAGGATTTGACGATAAAATTTGATCAAATTCACGAACAATATGTAAATGAAGAATTTGCTTTTGAAAGTCCGATTTATCCCGGGAGGGGGTGGCTCAAAAAAATTAACTCTTTTTTGCAAATCAAAAATTAAAATTTTCTCTGCCAAAGTATTTTCCGTGAGGTCATTTGCATTTGGTTTATATTTGGTGTGGGTAACTATCTCATATTTTAGATAAAAAAAATTGAAAATTCTACAGCTGCCACTGGCTAAACATTGTGTTTTCACATTGCAGCTGTTTATTCCTATTTTATTTATTTTCTAATTTTTCTAACAAAAATTACATAAGTTATGTTGTTACTAAAAATAAATACAAAATCGTATCGAAGCAACAAAACACTTTCAAAAATAAACCAACAAATAACGTGTTCCATTAAGAAAATGTAATTTTCTGTCGTATTTCTTTTGTTTAAATTAAAATCTAAAAGGAAAGTAGCAAATAAAGTCCTGTTCGAAGACCCTTCAAAAATTAGGATTCTTTTTGGTGAAGGCTTTAGAGAGGGTGTAAATACAAAAGTTTTTAATTAAATTTAGGTCTTCTAATTAATTTTTTAAATAATAAACCTAATACCAGTACAAAAAAAACTAAAAAAATTAAAGAATGTAGCAAAGTTGGCATTAAAACTGTACATACATTTTTTTCACAAATATTTTCCATATTTTCTATTTTCCCCTGAGAAGCCATTAGGCTTATTTTTTAATTTAATTAGGTCTAAATTGGGCCCCTACTATTTTAAAATAGCACTGAAAAATTTTAAGAAAATCAGCTGCAGGATATTTAAGATAATTACAAAAAACCTTTTTTTTTTAAGTTTAACACCCTGTATGTTAGGAACTATGCATTATCGGAGCCATATCATATTCATTGACTGGTACTTGCTTTATAACTACTACAATTTTTCCTGGAAAAAATACCTACATATCGTCGTTTTAGAAAGGCTTTCCCAACCGAGGGGGGTAATAGGGGCTTTATTTGAAAAAAAAAATTTAATGCTTACCCACGCGTTATTTAAATGTTCCAAATTGCCATTTAATCGCTGTTATACGATTATTTACTTTACGGGGAACCTCATTCTGATCAAAAGTCCGTTTTTCACACAGCAGTGCGCGGGTCAAAGGCAACATGTTAGCTTGCCTTTATGAATTAAGAGAAGAGGTCATCTTCTTTTTTGAATTCAAAAAATAATTATTTTATGCAACTATTTAAAATAAAAATTTTTTGGGGAAGCAGCCTATTTTTGATACATTTAAAAGTCTGATTCGGCTAAATTTGAAACTTCAGGGCAGAAATGGCACTTTGATTAGAAATTATGATCATATCCAAGACCTATAAAGCTTTAAGTTGGGAAAATAAGTATCTGAAAAAAATGTTTTTTTTTTTTCAGGGCATTCAACAATTAATAATAAAAACTGGATAAAGTTTAAAATCTGAAATAGAAACTCATTTACGGTTGGAAAACGATTTCACCGAAAACCGAGATGTTGGCCGAGTCACCAATTGGCACATAAACAGAAATCCATTTGTTGTCGATTCTTACAATTACCAAAGGGGAAAGAATTTTTGAAAAAGGCTGACTCGACCATGAAAGATGACTTTGAACTTTGAATTAGAAAAATTTTTTGATTAAACGATTCCTCAAACCCAAATTTATTTATGCGTTACTATTATATACGGGTTTTTGTCAGTTTTAAAAAAACAAACAGCGAAATTGCTCCGTCGATAAATTTAACCATAGCTCAGCAAAGACGAACCCAGAATCCCCCCGGTACAGAGCATGCAAGCTCAAGTATCTCATTAGTACTTTAAAAAGTTTTTATTTATTTGTTGTAAAATTACTTGGAAAGTTATTAGACATAGACACACATAGAAATAAAGTTTAATGCATTTCATAGGTATTTACGGATAATAGCAATGTCCTAAAAACGGTTTTTTTAAGTGTACTATTTTTTTTACAAAAAGTATAACTTGTCTCACTCTTATACCAAAAAGACGACAACACAAAATTAAATGTCTTCGTTTTTTTATTTAATATGACCGTCTTTACACAAAAATTCTTGTGTTTACAATTTAACCTTTTTTTGTGTTAGTTCTTTAAGTATTTTAACAAGACAGTAAAAGGAACCTAAAAAGTTTATATGGATGTAATATTTTTATTAAAAAAATTCCACTTTTACTAAAAAAAAAGGGCAATAAATTTATCCAGGCATATTTCAGTCTAGGGGTTTATCAAAAAAAAAAAAAGAAATATAGGCCTAATTGCTAATAAATTTGTAAATTAAAAAAATGCAAATTTCCTATAGTTCTAGAAAATAACTATGAATAAACTTTAATAATTCCTTAATTTCAAAGAAAATTTTTATTGCTTAAAATTATGGTTATCTGGAGATTATTCACTACTTGGGTCTGTTTGGTATGTACGTTAATAAAGAAAGTATTTTCCTTTTTCTTGTACGTTATTTTTGTTTTTTTTAAATCCAAGGGTTTTTTTTTATTTTTTTTAATTTTTATTTTTTAAAAAAAAGTATTTTTAAACATTTTCAACAGATATAATATGACACTGGAATTTTAAAAACGAAGACAACCTAAAATTTATTTCCTGAAAGATAAAAAGTTGTCGAGTTTGTTTTAAAGATATTTAATGTTATTTCTGTATTATTCTAAATTTAAATTTAAAGTTATACGAAGACAAATTCCATAGGAGGGTAACGAATAGCGTTATTTATGCTTTCCCCAGTATTTCAAAAGAAGGGGTTTATTAGTATATTAAAAAAAAAAAAAAAAAAAAATTTTTTGTCTTATATATATATATATATAATATATATATATTTATATATATAAAATATAATATATATATATATATATATATATATATATATATATATATATATATATATATATATATATATATATATATATATATATATATATTTTTTTGAGTCTTTATAGGACTCTTAACTCTTAAAAATAAATTTTTAAAATTTTATTCTAAAAATTACTGTTACAGTAAGTAAAAGTAAAATTAAAAATTTTAAAAAATTAAATTTTTTATAATAAGATAACCAAGAGCCGACTTGACCGGGTGTAGGAAAATATTTCAAGGTTAAGAATAATTATTTTCGATAAGTAAAGCAGGCAGGAGCGTTCTCATCCAGTTACCAACCTTTGATAATAACAAAAGCTAGTGTTTTATTTCTCCGGACCATGACGGTTAGAAAAACGATATTTCGGCGTTCCACCAATTTTTTTTAAACCCCCGGTTTTTTTTGCCACGTCTGAACGGTAGTTCGTCATAATTTTTTACACATACCAGAATTTTAAAAATTTTAAAAAAATCATCAAAATTTGATAAAAATTTTCATAAGATTTTGGTTATAGTACATTTTTTTTTTGATACAAATTTTCAGTAGAATTACTGCTAGAATTAGAATTTCATGTCCAAAGCTAATTTTGTTAAAGCTGTTGGTTAGTTTCATAATCTAGAAAGGCGGAAAATTAAAAAAAAAAAAAGGTTTTTTTTGACTTTAAATGGGTATAGATTAAAAAAAATTTGTATTAGGGGGAAAAGGGCCTTTCTTGATGAAAAAATTTGTCAAATTCCCGCCCCCAAAAAAAGTTCTGGTAAATTTTTTGGGAATTTCTTGAAAATACAAAACATGTTTAATTTTTTTAAATTTTGGAATATATCCTCATGTAAAAATTTTTCCCCATAAGACACGTTAAAAAAAAAAAATTTTTAAAATTTTCGTTGCCTAGACAACGTGGTATTTCCACTTTTCAAACACAGAACAATTGAACCGTTTGTTTGTATTGTCAATTGGAAACAAAATCAGCAAATGGCGATTTTATTAAGATGAAGAAATAGATAAGGTAATTAAAAAATATTTCGGTTATAAATTTAATTGGTTGCATAAAATTAAAATTGTATGACAAAAAATTTTTATATAATACTTACACTTTTTCATTCTAGAAATATTCTCCCAAAAACCCTCGGCATAAAACCAGATTTTTCTTTCGTTTTATAAAATTATAATATAAATATATATATATATATATATATATATATATATATATATATATATATATATATATATATATATATATATATATATATATATATATATATATATATATATTATTTTATATATATATATATATATATATATATATATATATATATATATATATATATATATATATATATATATATATATATATAATATAATTATAAAAACGTTTCATAAAAATTATCGGTAATTTTTAAGCACTCGTGTGGTATTACCCCCAAAAATTCTAGTAAGAATTATCCAACGTGTAATACTGAAAATAATTACTGTGTAAATTTTCTGAACAATTATGACAATAATTTTCGAAATAATTCTCGTATGTGTCAAACGGGTCTTATTTTGTGATACTACAGGGTCCTTCAACGGGTATTCAACGCAGACTATTTGTGACTTTCCTCGTATTAAAAAAAAAAAATGTGGCTTAACTATTAAATATTGACTTTTTTTTTCTCCACATTTTACGTGATTACTCAGGGCCGGATTTAACTTTTTGCCGCCCATAGGCTAATATATTTTTGCCACCCAATATGACAATATTTTTTGGATATCAGAACGAAAAATTTAGCATAAAAGAATGTAAACTTCATTATTAATTCTACAAAGTACAAATTTAACAAAAGTAAATCATACATAAAAAATTAATAACACTTCTTTAAAACAAACAAATTTCATAATATAAAAAGAAAATACAAATTAAAATGGTAAAACATATAAGTCTTTTTTTGAACTATGTATTACTTAATTATAGGCTAAACCCTATACCAACATTTTGAACCTTTTTTTCTGCTAAATCATTAATTATGTTATTAAAATTTACGATGCCATTTTTTAAAAAATTAATCGTAAATTTGCTTCCCTATTATTTGCCGCCCTGGCTTCAGCCTAGTCAGCCTTTGCGTAAATCCACCCCTTTGGTTACTATTTTCTGATTTAAATTGCAAATTTCTCTTTGGAATTAAATATATTCTGTTGTTACTAAAAATGATTACGAAATCCTTCTTTTCAAATGTATCGAAAAAAAAGAAAATGAATCAATAAATAAGATGTTCCATCAAAAAAATGTTAAGTTTATGTCGTATATATTTATTCAAATAATTTTCTTAAATGTTCTTCAATATTTTACGAAAAAAAAAATACACGAGATGGCTATTTCACATGCAGGGAAAACCACAAATCATGTTACGTAGATAAATGGAATAAATTACTTTGTTTTCCATTTACTATATTTTTATAAAAAATTGTGACCGGAGGAATATTTAAAGTAAATAACTTAAACTACTTCTATCTAAGCGCACAGTGGTGCGCCAGACCAAGTTCCGGCCTGAAGCACCAAATATTTCAGCGTATTTTCCCTCTATTATAACCTCGTTATCGTTCCACAGAAAGGTAAAAGATTTGATATATAAATTCACATAAGTATTCTAAATACCTATGAAACAAATTTAAAAAGTTACGTCATGTGGGTTTTGAGATATTTGATTTAGAAAATCCCCATTTTACTACTGATGACTAACTTTTTAAACCCTCTTATGGGGGATCCTGACGGGGTTTAAATTTGGTATTTAGTAGGTTTTGAGACACGTTAAGGAATAAACCGAAAAATGCACATTTTTTCTGGGGCGCCTGAAAAGGGGGGTAATATTATATTTTAGGGGGGTATTTGAAGTGTGAAAAAAACAAACCAGGTTCAATATTTATTTTCAATTTAAAAAAAGTCGTTTTTTTAAAAAAATTGTTGAAATTTTTCAAATTTTGATGTTTTCTTTACCGAATATCAACTTCTCGAAAAATCCGAAGAATACAAAAAAAAACATGCAAAATACACTATTTCTGCCTTTATTTTTTGTTGGAAAAAATGTTTTTTTTTTTTAAATTTCCTTTATACTTTGTATTTTTAACAAACGTTTCGGGCCTTTCTGAGAGGGAACATATCTCGATTCTTGTTATATACATCTTTTCAAAGGGTGTCCAGCAAAAACATGCCTGCCACATCACACATCCAACCAAAAACAGATAAGGCTTGATCTATTGGGTTTGCAAATTTTTTAATGACTACACAACGTTGATTTTTTTAAATCTTTGGTAAGGTAAATTTTAAGATTGTCAACATCTAAAAACAAATGAATTCCAAAAAAGAAATTTTGAAATTTGTCTATTTAATAAGTAAGAAAATCTATGTTCATTATATTTAACAAAAAATTTCGTTCAGTCTGTCTTTAACGTTTAAAATTATTTTTTATTATTCTAAATGCTACTGATATGGGATATCACTTGGTTTAATGCATGAATATATATGAATAATTGTTTTTTTTTGCTTTTACATTAAATGGTAAAGTCATTAAACAGAACTGTCGATACAAGTCCATAGGAAACCTTTACTGGATGCGAGAAATACACACTCAATGTCCGCAAATGAACCCCCAATCTCGGATGAACATCTTTTATCTTCGTCTCTTTCCCCCCCCGGGCCCAACTCAAAATCTTTT
>JAHBCN010023654.1:0-12373 GCA_019359885.1 Listronotus oregonensis | reverse complement strand
ATTTTTTTTGGAATAAAAAAACTTTATGGATGTTTTATTTAAAAAAATTTGTGAAAAATAAAACAAATAATTAATGCGTGATTTTAAGGAAGAAGTTATACATATTTTTAAATAAATATTTAATAAAAAATACCAATAAGATTCATAAACAATGCCATTAAATTTAAATTTTAATAAGGAAATCGACTACAAATTGATTTTTAAAATTTTAAATATGCAAAAATTTCTAAATTCAAGGAACCTATTTGATTTCTTTTTGCACGAAGAATCTTCTCACATTTTCGACGGCTGATTTTAGTCGATGTTCTTCATCGCTACTGAATTGATCAAAAATACTTTTGGGCAACTAACCTATTACCTTATTAGCTTTAATCCTTTTAAACAGTCGATTTAAAAAGCCATTTAAATTTCACATTGTTCCATTCCAATTACGTTAATTATGTTATTAAATACATAAATTTAAAAAGGTATGCAATTACAATATTTTGCAAGAATTCAATAAATAAAAAATAAGCATACGAGGACAATTCATTAATCTTGAATATAAAATAAGGTAAAATTTTACTTTACGGACACCACGCCGATTTTCATGATTTTTGCATACGAGGGTTTTGGGGCGCTGATCAGGAATCTTAAATTAGTTTTTTCCGGCATCCTCGGGTTTTTGAGTTATGAGGCCTCCAAGTGAACTAACCTCAAAATTCTCCCTTCTTGAAACTGATTACCAACAAATGGGAACATACACTGATGAGGCACTTATATATTAAACAAATACACTAAAATTTACAATAATTTATTGTCTATTTTAAGTAAAAATGATCTCAAACGAATCCACTTTTCTGTACCTTGTAAGAAGATATATGATGTATAACTGGTTGCCTGATTTAGAATTAAGTTGTCAAGATATAAAAAACTGGATTTATTTGAGGTGTTTTTTACTAAAAATAAGCAATAAACTTTTGTAAATTTTAGTGTATTCGTTTTATATATAAGTGCCCAATCAGTGTATGTTCCATTTTGGTGGTAATCAGTTTCAAGAAGGAGGAATTTAAAAAAAAAATGTCCATTTTGAGGTTAGTCTACTTGGAGGCCTCATAACTTAAAAACCAGAGGTTGCCGAAAAAAACTAATTTTAGATTCGTGATCAGCGCCCCAAAAAACCCACGTATGCAAAAATTCATGAACATCGGCGTGGTGTCCGTAAAGTAAAATTTATGATTGAAATATATTGTACAATGACGGCTATTAATTCTTGGGCAAAAAATTTGTCAAATTTTGACTTTTCCGCCAATTTTTATAAATCGCTCTTTCTTACCTTGTTTTACTTTTAATTACTATAAATAAAGCAAAGGAAAGAAAATATTTATGTATTATAAAAACTAACAAATTAATAAATTAATTAACGAATTAATAAATTCAAACAAACCTAAATATCCTTCCAAACAAATTTAATAGTTTATTGTGGCCGCGTTTTTTTCTAAGACAGAGTTTAGTCTTTCAGCATCGAATGGACCAAAGCCCGGACGTAGTCCCTAAAATTTTATCCTTAAGTTCGTTTACATTTTGCGGCCTAAACTTATTTTTCCTATTTTTTTTTAACTAATAAGCCCCAAACATTTTCCATAACATTTAAATCCGGAATACGTGCGGGCCACGGTAATACGCTGCTCTTCCATCCATTCATCGACTTGTCGGGCCGTATGAACGGGACACTTATCTTGCTGAAAGATAAAATTTCTGTCCGGAAATCGATCCAGTACAGAAGGAAGCATGATATTCTGTAGTATATATACCTCCGCATTGAACCTTCCTTCGATAAAATAACATACACCAAGTCCTTGTGCACTCAGCCACCCCAAACAGTTACCGAAAATCGCCCACTACTTCTGTCCTTTTGGGTATATTTTTCATGAAATCGTGTTCCTTGAGGTCTGTATACTTTAAGTATCCCATTGTAGCACGACTGAAACACTTTTTCATCGGTGAATATTATATTTTTCCAAAAAATCGGAGGTTCCAAGTAAAATTGTAGAGCAAATCCAATGCGTTGTTCTTTATTTTCATTAGTTAAAAATGGTTTTAAGGCTGCCGGGTGGCAGCGCAATTCATTTGCCTTATTCTTCGCCGTGCCGTTCTAACCGATGCTGGAAAATTGCTTTCCGTTTTTGCTGTAACTACAGATTTAAATGGTTGGTTTCTCAAAACATTAACTAAATTATTGTCTTGTTCTTGATTCGATAGTTTGAGGCGATCACTTCCAGCTCTTGTCTTAAAGAAGTGTGTTTCCTGCCATTTTATTTTAACAAAATGAATAGTACTCTTTGGGCTGTTAAGCTCTTCCGCCACATCCTTTTCTGGCCAACCTCTTGGCTTAATATAATGAATAATTAATACTTTTTGATCCAAAGTTAAGTTTGGCATTTTAAAAAATATTTTTAGACACTGACAACGGACATCTGTTTCTTTATTAGGTTTTTCAACCGGTATTTATAATCAGTAGAAGGTGGCATAAGCCTATTTTACTAAAGGGAAAAAGAATTGCTCAAGATTTAATGGCCCTTACTGTACAGGATGATCAGTTAAGGGTAGCGAGCGGCCATATCTCATAAGATATTGGTTGTATAGATTTGAGAAAAAAAAATCTTGATAAAAGTCGCTAAGAGAAATTGTTGGAAATTATTTTCGAGTTTGTCAAACGTCCGCTAGAGGGCGTAACAACCAACACCAAGTAGAAAAATGGGATTTTTATAGAATTTTGTCTTATGAAAGTATATCGATGATATCATTTTCATATTAACTGACCATTTCCCTACATTTTTTGTCTAAAACGTTTTGTTCTATCTATCAAAATAAAGCGGTGGGGAAGTTCAATTTTTTTTAAACAAACCAAGATTTTCCCGTTTCTTTTGACCGATTTTAGCAAACTTAGGCTCATATGGAAAAGCATAATTTGCACTAGAAAACGCTTATTTGGTTTTGAATTTTTGACTTTTGCTGGGTAACGAAATCGTAGAAATTTGAGTTAAAAAAACAATGTAATGGTATATTAATTTATATTTTAAAGATAATTTCTTTATAATTTAATCAAAGAATTTATTATCTTTTTGAACCGTTGATATTGACTAAAAATATTTTATTACATTAAAAATGAGGGACTGTTTTTATTAAAATAAAAAAGAACCTATTGACCTTTTTTTCGTTAGCAAACGGTTTTGGATTGAAAAATAAGATATGTTTACATATTATATAAATTACATATTATATTTACCTTATAATTATCTTGTAAACAGTATGTAAACCTATTTTATTTTTTCAATCCAAAACCGTTTGTCTAACGAAAAAAAGTCAAGAGGTTCTTTTTGTTAGCAACTAATAAGAGATTACAAAACTGATTTTTATTTTGTTAAAAAACAGTGGCGTGCCTTTTTTTAATGTAATAAAATTATATTTTGGTCAATATCAACGGTTCAAAAAAAGGTAGATAATAATTTTTTTTTCATTAAATTATAAAGAAATTTATCCTCTTTTAAAATATATAAAAATTAATATACCATTACATTTATTTTTTTTAAACTCAAAAATTTGCTACCATTTCAGTTAACGCCATCTAGCGGCGACAGCAAAAGTCAAAAATTCAAAACCAAATAAACGTTTTGTAGTGCAAATTATGCTTTTTCATATAAGCCTAAGTTTGCTAAAATCGGTCAAAAGAAACGGGAGAAATCTTGGTTTGTTTAAAAAACAATTGAACTTCCCCACCGCTTTATTTTGAAGATAGAACAAAACGTTTTAGACAAAAATTAGAGAAATGGTCAGTTAATATGAAAATGATATCATCGATATACTTTCATTAGACAAAATTCTATAAAAATCCCATTTTTCTACTTGGTGTTAGTTGTTACGCCCTCTAGCGGACGTTTAACAAACTCGAAAATAATTTCCAGCAATTTCTCTTGGCGACTTTTGTCATGATTTTTTTTTTCAAATCTATACGACCAATATCTTATGAGATATGGCCGCTCGCTACCCTTAACTGATCACCCTGTACATCAGAGGTCCGTGCCCTGTCAAGAAGTTGGTGATTGTGAGATGAATCTGTCTTTGGTCTGAAGCGTTGTTCCAGTGAGTTTCTTTTTGCCTTTTATCCTATTCTCTGAGTTCTTCCAATAGGTGATCTCTAGTTCCAATTTCAAACCTTTTGCCTTTTCCCCCCACTCTTTCATGTCCTGATACACAACTTTGTTGTTTGCGGCAAGCCTTGAAGGCAGCCTGACTGTCCAAAAGGATGTAGATATTTGCTTCCCGTAGCTCTTCCTTAGCACATTTAGTTGCACAGATATCGACTGCATAGATTTCTGCTTGGAAGATGGTGGGAGATTTTCCTAGGGACTTTGAAAGTCCACAATTTGGTGTTATGTTTGTGTGTCAAGCCTTTATTTATTTCTTTATTTGTATATATTATACTACGGAGTACAGAATAGGAACCAAAAGCAGATTCGTCTACAGCAGCTCACAACAATCTATCAGACGGTCCAGAAGTTTAAAATATGTGGTTTTTTGGTGTCATTTATGAATTTCGTGTTACATTTAAGAACTTCCAGCATTTTAAAGCTTTTAGAATAAGATTATTAATATGTTGATCTAAGGATAGATAAGGATTGATCAAAAATTATGCCCAAGTCTTTCTTTTAACACATTTGTCGAATCTAATTGCCTTTCATTTTGATTCTACATGCATACGTTTTTTAATCACTAAAAAACCAAAGGTTCGTAGTTAATTTTTTTTATGAACACGCATCAGGATGTTACAATAGGTTGTGCTGTATTCTTTACTTTTATATTAAAAACCATAATTATTATTGAATATTCCTCGTAGAAATTTAAAGCGGCCTACAATTATAGTATTTTGTAAGAATCTAATAAATAAGAAATAAGCATAATCTTACAATATTAAATATATGTGTAAGTTAAAATGTGCTACTTTCCAATATTTTAAAATACTTATTACTTAAATTAGATATTGTCCTGTTTAATTAAATTTCAGTATAAACAATACAGAATAAAAAATTATAATAATTTTAGCCTGAGGGAAAGGCAAAATGGTGAATATTTGTGAAAGTACTGACTCAAAATAAACAATAATCAACAACTTGTTTACATAGGTCATTTTTTTTTAATTTGCTGACAGTCAATGAAGGTTTGATGTCTGAGGACTTCGTACCATTGGTGTACAGGGTCTTTGATTATATTTACGTGGCTTTTGAGGCCTTTATTTTTGAAGACCAAAAAAATATTTTATATAAAAAGTAGGATTTTTTCCATATTATCTTTTAAAATTATCAGTAAAAAAATATCGCAATAAAAAAATGGAAAAATATAGGCAACTTCAACTTTTATAAATGAAACACCCTGTATATGATGCGCTACAACGAAAGATCTTTTTTTTATAATCTGAAATATATATACATTAATGATATTTGGATAAACCATTTTTAAGATATTTTAGGTTAAATTATTAATAAATTGGAAAAAAGTTTTATATTAGTATCAAGAAAGCCATGGAAACAATAAAATTGTTATGTTGCTTAATTTGGTGAGGTTCTCTGGACCCATAATGTTTATTTTTGTGATTAAACATTCCTGCTAGAGTAAAGGAAGACTTGTAGGTGAATAGAATTTTATTTAAAAACTTTGGATCCTGCTGCATAAACCTAGCTATTTTCAATGCATACTTAGGTCGGTCCTGCATGTTTTGTTCAGGAAGATTCTGAACGGACATAAATTTATCAGGATAAAATTTGTAAAATTTGAAGGTTAAATAAATTTTATAATTTGTTTTATTAAATTTAGATGCCGCATCCGAAATTGATATTTCAGGATTTTCTAAAATTATTAAAAGTAGTTAGTGCAAGTCCAATAGAAAAAGTATAATAATTAACCTGAAAGAACGAGGATATCCAAAACTTTGTTTTCATTTCGTGCTGCAGTCCTTTTCCTCATTTTTAAGCTTTTTCGTTCAATAAACTTTCTTACTATGTATTTAACAGTATCTATGGATGCCCAAGTAACACAAGATGGTCCTTTATATCATTTTCTTCTTTATAAAAGTTTTATAAAGGCGTCCAAAGACCTTTAATATATTTATAAAAGTGTTATTTTACACTAAATAGTTTTTTAAGCAATATGGCTTTTTAATATAGTTGTAAAAACTTTCTTAAAGCTAATTAATATATCTTTTATGTACTTGCTTTAACAAGACTTTATAAAAGTGACTGTTAGAGAGTTTTCAGCGTTTTATCTGCATAATTGCTTTATAAGCTACCATATAAAACACAAATAAAACCTCAATTGTGCCATTAATTTAAACCTTTTTATAAAACCCTTATGCAGTAATTTGCGTATGTTTATTCCAATGCTTTATAATTAACGCCATTATAAAGGTATTTTTTAATTGCTTTGTTGATGTGTGTTTCATACTCATAACTTTCTTAGCAAACATGCTTTATTACTGGAATATTGTAGTTATTTAAAAAGTTTTTTTAAGTAGTCAGCAACGAAATAAAATTTCTATAAAGCAGGCATACCCAGCGGTAAGTCATTCGGCTATTTTGTCGTGTGTTTTCTAAGCTAAGCTAAACTTATTGAAATTGACAATGACGAGAAACGGGAAAACTAGCTATTAGAATTAGAAAATTAAATCTTAAACGATAACGTGCTTTTAAGAAGTCGGTACACCTACTGAAATTTAAAAAAAATATATTAAAGAGATACGAAAATGAGCCAGGATGATTCAGGTTAGCTATATCTTCTTAAAGCACTTAGTAGCTATATTAAATAATAGGCTACCAAACATCTTACCGTCAGATCCGCGGATACTGCTTAGCACTCCACGCAAAGTATTGCAGTTCGCACAGGCTATTTTGATAAGAAAAATGTATAATGAATGTTTTAAGACAATTAAGCCGAAACGACAAAAACGTTATATCTACAGAAATAGTTAAAATTATTAGATAAGAAGGTAATGCATGCAATAAATCTTAAAATAAATAAAGGTACATCAAACGTGCAAATAGCCACTAACTGTTTAATAACTCAATAATGTATTGTAGCACCCTTATAGAGCCAAAAGAGATATAACAACGCAATTAGCGCCCTCTGTACATTATTCGAAGTTCTAGAGGGTCGCACTAATTCTTTTATAAAGCTGTTATAAAGCAAACCCATAAAAAATAGCTTCTTAAAGGCCGTTTAATTGAATATTTCGCAACCATTGCCATTCTGACCAGTTTGCACGTCGCCATTTAATTTTTCTCAGGCCGCCATTGTTGCATAAAGCAATTAAATTGCGTATTATTCCTTTCATCTCTAACTAGTTTGTGTTTTAATAATTTTTTCGGGATTAAAGTATGGAAATTTAACATCTAGTAACATTTTAAAGGTTAAAAATAAAAAACGACATAAACAATAAATGTTTGATATAATTTTTTCAATCCAATTTTTAATTATTTTTAAGGCGCTTTGATAAATATAGAGCTAAAACTATATATTTTATCAGAAAAAAATCCATCGCAAGTGAACTTCATATTCTGCATATGCGAAACTTTCCTAAAATGAGTTATTTATTTTAGGTGTAATATATATGTATATCGTAGATCAGTCTGCTTTTATTTCCAGTCGTGTTCAATAATATAAAAAAGAATCGGCAAGGGCGACAACCATAAAATACCTTTTAAAAAACAATTTTTTTCCAAGTTTACTTATGCAACTGAAATAAAGTATTTATTCAGCAAATTGCTGTCCACTTGCTACCGGCTAGTGAAAAATGCGCATGTCTGATAAGCTGTTTAATCAAATATGTAGCTATCTAGTGACATTACTAGAGTATCTATAAAGTACTCATATATCCGTTTTATTACTGATGAATTTTGTACCATAATAAACCTTATTTATAATGGCAAATTATAACGCTTTAATAAATTAGCTGTATAAAGTGTGCCTATTTTGGGTATATAAACACTATGTTAGGTTTGAGAGAACGTTGTATAGAACAAATAATAAAACATTGGGCTGGATAATTTAGTGATGTAGCGGTTCTCTCAGCTTTTAAAAAGCAAGTTGTGTTACTTGGGTGGTACCCGTTGTTAAGGAAATAATAAGTAATATTCCCTTTGCACTGTCGCCACATTATTATTGTTACCATAAAAAGACGCACAATAGCGATTTTTTGTTCTTCTGAATAGCCCATCGACAAAAAAAGCAATACAAACTACTTTTAATAAATAAAATGATAACTTCTTTTTGAAATATCAATACGACAAATTTATTAAAACAATTTTATTGTTTTCATAGCTTTCTTGATACCAATATTTTTTTTTTTCAATTTATTTATATTCTAAGCTTTAATATCCCAAAGGTGGTTCATCCCAATATCATCAATGTATATATATATTTGAAATCAGAAAAAAAGATTTTTTTATTGTAGTGCATAATATACAGGGTGTTCCATTTAAAAAAGTTGAAGTTGGCCATTTTTTCCATTTTTTTATTGCGATAATTTTTTACTGATAATTTCAAAATATAATACGGAAAAAAACCTACAACTTTTATATAAAACATTTTTTTCTCTCTTCAAAAATAAAGGCTCCAGAAGCCACGTAAATATAATCAAAGACCCTGTATATTATACGTTTTACCGTGTTTTTCCCCTATCATGAGTATTATAATTATCCGTGAAAAATTAGGACAATTATGTTAACTGGTTTCTGTGATATTTAATTTTGAAAATTGCCTATTTTACTCCTAACTTATCAATTCACTAAACCAAGAAAAATGCTAAACCCTATCAATCAGATTCCAAACCAGATACAGAGCAGAGTATACAGAAAAAAAACTCTATGGCTCACAAGAAGGATCCAATCTTTGATAAAGGTGCTGTGGCTCTGGATATGCCAGCTAAGGCTATTTTTAAAGGTGAAATCCCTAAAATTGACTTATTTTTGTTCTGTAGAGCTTGGCCCCTCATAAGTAAAGAATAAGCATTGGCAGATTTTTTCGAGACGTCAAACATGATTGTATTTGGATATATTATTTTATATATTAAGTTAAAATTGAATTTCTAATCCTAATGACTAAATCTAGTATAGTAAATCTATTTTTGATGAATTATCTAATGCACTGTAACATTAAAAAATAAAATACAAAAATGTCATTAGCTAAATGCTTAGAAAACCCACGAACTTTATAAATATCAGGTCCTAAACTGGTATTTATTAAAAAAAAAATTTAACGAATAATAATTGATAATAATAATAATAATTTTAACTGCGTGTAAGATATTTTTAGTCTTATTTTTTTTAATATACAGTATGTCCACGGAAAAGGTGTTGAAGAGAAAAAACTTTTTTATTTTTGATTTTATCGAAAAAAGCTACTCTTGATAAAACATTTTGCTACTTCTTAGACTAAGATTGGAATAGAAACATTTGACATATTTTATACGCGGTGTTCAGAAAATTTAAAAAACTTAAAATGGTACAAGAGTAAAATGCATTTATTTGTGAAGATATGGAAATAATTTACTAGGAAAAGTTGTTCAAAATTAAAAGGTAGTCTCTAATACTAATTTTCAAAAAAATCGGCCTACTTTTATTTATTTGTGATTAAATTAATTTTAATACCAATTTAAATTTTTAATATTAATTTTATCAAATTTTTTGCTGTAATAAATTTTAAAAGCGAAATGTCAAGACAGCTTGTCACTATCAACGCCTACTAGTACAATAAAGAGTTGTTAATTTGGAATTAGATAATATTAAAATAATTTTGATCACAAATTAATAAAAGTAGGCCGATTTTTTTGAAAAATGATATTAGGAACTATCTTTTACTTTTGAACAACTTTTTCTAGTAACTTATTTCCATATCTTCTCAAATAAATGCACTTGACTCTTGAACCATTTAAAGTTTTTTGAATTTTCTGAATACCGGTATAAAATTTGTTAAAGTTTTTATCCAATCTTACTCTAAGACGTAGCAAAATGTTTTTAAATGGTTTTTTGATAAAATAAAAAATAAAGAAGTTTTTTAATTCAACCCCTTTTTTCCGTGAACGTACTGGTGTTCCACGGAAAAGGTGTTGAAGAGAAAAACTTCCTTATTTTTAATTTTATGAAAAAAGTTACTTGTAATAAAAATGTTTGCTGCTTCTTAGAGTAAGATTGGGATAGAAATATTTAACAAAAGTAGTCTCTAATACCAGTTTTGAAAATCGGCCCACTTTTATTTATTTGTGATTAAAATTTTATTATCAATTAACTAATTCCAAATTTTTGTACTAGTAGGCGTTGATAGTGACAAGCTTTATTGATACTTTGCTTTTATAATTCATTAGCCGCAGTATCGTCAGCTTTAAATGCTTACTTAACAACAAAAAATTTGATAATAAATTGATATTAAAAATTTAAATCAATATTAAAATAAATTTAATAAAAGTAGGCCGATTTTTTCAAAATTGGTATTAGAGACTATCTTTTAATTTTGAACAACTTTTCCTAGTAACTTATTTCCATATCTCCTTAAATAAATGCACTTTACTCTTGTACCATTTTAAGATTTTTCAATTTTCTGAACAACGCGTATAAAATATGTTAAATGTTTCCATCCCAATCTTACTTTTAGAAGTAGCAAAATTTTTTATCGAGAGTAGCTTTTTTCGATAAAATCAAAAATAAAAAAGTTTTTTCTCTTCAACACCTTTTTCGTGGACATACTGTATATTTTAACATAATTTACACTACATTAAATCTTCTAGATTCTATATTAAAAAGGGTACCTTTTTACTTTATTTTTTACAAATGACGCCGATTTTCATGAATTTTTGTATACGGGTGATACGGGTGGTTAGTTGTGGTTAAGGACATTTTCTCAAAATTCCTCCTTCTTGAAACTGATTACCATCAAAAGAGAACATACACTGATTGGGCACTAAATACACTAAAATTTACAAAAGTTTATCGATTATTTTTAGTAAAAAACACCTCAAATATATCTAGTTTTTTATTTCTTTACAACTTAATTATAAATTAGGCAACCAGTTATACATCATATATATTCCTACAACTTACAGAAAAGTAGATTCATTTAAGGTGTTTTTTTCTTCCTAAAAACAGACCATAAATCACTGTAAATTTTAGTGCATTTGTTGAATATATAAGTCCCTAATCAGTGTATGTTCCTAGTTGTTAGTAATCAGTTTCAAGAAGGGAGAATTTTGAGGTTAGTCCACTTGAAGGCCTCATAACTCAAAAACGAGAGGTTGCCGGAAATACCTTATTTTAGATTCGTGATCAGCGCCCCAAAAAAACCTTCATATGCAAAAATTTATAAAAATCGAAATCATTTCCGTAAAGTTAGACTTAAATAAATTAAATTTTATGAACTGGTTGATCATCAAAAGAAACACTTTGAACCCTATAAATACCAACTAAAATGTACGTAACCGTGACACAATTTCGAACACTCGCATCAACAGATATTTACATAAAATATAAAATATAGCTTCTTAAGCTGTTGGAACACTCACGCATAAAACCAATTAAATAATGTACTAAAAAGGTACATAATTTCGCAACAAAACTAACATATCATTTCCGGTGAAATGATGAAGATACAGCTAGTAAATTGTTAAATTGCACTAACTTGTGAAGCAACCTACGCAAATATGCACAAGAAATTTCTATTAAGGTAAAACATAAGTAACCGTAAACTTTATGCAGTATTTACGGAAGTGTTATTTTGACAGTTATTTTATGCGCGATACGGTTTTTAACGTTACTAGTGGTAATAAGAATATCGCACAAAATAATTTACAGATGATAACTCCGCACGTTATTTAAAATACCCATGGATTCTACAGACAAGGAACACCATCTCTGTGTTACAAAAATGACCCTTAAATTGTACTAAATTAAGATGGCGTTGGTTCCAGGCGGTCAATATTTTATAAGGTCAAACTTCACAAAAACGTATTTTTCGCGTTTTTCAGCAAAATGGAGAGTTTTATCAGAAAATAAGTTTAAAAAAGAAAATTGTAGATTATAAAATTATCTGAAAAAGTTCCTACTTTTTTTTCCAAAGGCACTGTTTTAAATAAAAAAAGGTTAGTTTAAAAGTTTTATTTTTTCAAATATCAAAATAATACTCTCGGATGATGGTTCTTTTCTTTTGAACAGTTAGATACAATGCTTCCAAATGCGAAAAAAAATAAGTGGCCCCGGCCCCATGAAACGGGTACGAAACCCTTTTTGACATTGCCAATTCTTTTGGGTTGTATTATTGGCAGAAGTGGGGAAACGGAGGAAAGTGTATTTTTGTG